>OX411783.1:0-12500 GCA_948252455.1 Acleris cristana | reverse complement strand
TTAGGTTAGGTTAGGTTAGGTTAGGTTAGGTTAGGTTAGGTTAGGTTAGGTTAGGTTAGGTTAGGTTAGGTTAGGTTAGGTTAGGTTAGGTTAGGTTAGGTTAGGTTAGGTTAGGTTAGGTTAGGTTAGGTTAGGTTAGGTTAGGTTAGGTTAGGTTAGGTTAGGTTAGGTTAGGTTAGGTTAGGTTAGGTTAGGTTAGGTTAGGTTAGGTTAGGTTAGGTTAGGTTAGGTTAGGTTAGGTTAGGTTAGGTTAGGTTAGGTTAGGTTAGGTTAGGTTAGGTTAGGTTAGGTTAGGTTAGGTTAGGTTAGGTTAGGTTAGGTTAGGTTAGGTTAGGTTAGGTTAGGTTAGGTTAGGTTAGGTTAGGTTAGGTTAGGTTAGGTTAGGTTAGGTTAGGTTAGGTTAGGTTAGGTTAGGTTAGGTTAGGTTAGGTTAGGTTAGGTTAGGTTAGGTTAGGTTAGGTTAGGTTAGGTTAGGTTAGGTTAGGTTAGGTTAGGTTAGGTTAGGTTAGGTTAGGTTAGGTTAGGTTAGGTTAGGTTAGGTTAGGTTAGGTTAGGTTAGGTTAGGTTAGGTTAGGTTAGGTTAGGTTAGGTTAGGTTAGGTTAGGTTAGGTTAGGTTAGGTTAGGTTAGGTTAGGTTAGGTTAGGTTAGGTTAGGTTAGGTTAGGTTAGGTTAGGTTAGGTTAGGTTAGGTTAGGTTAGGTTAGGTTAGGTTAGGTTAGGTTAGGTTAGGTTAGGTTAGGTTAGGTTAGGTTAGGTTAGGTTAGGTTAGGTTAGGTTAGGTTAGGTTAGGTTAGGTTAGGTTAGGTTAGGTTAGGTTAGGTTAGGTTAGGTTAGGTTAGGTTAGGTTAGGTTAGGTTAGGTTAGGTTAGGTTAGGTTAGGTTAGGTTAGGTTAGGTTAGGTTAGGTTAGGTTAGGTTAGGTTAGGTTAGGTTAGGTTAGGTTAGGTTAGGTTAGGTTAGGTTAGGTTAGGTTAGGTTAGGTTAGGTTAGGTTAGGTTAGGTTAGGTTAGGTTAGGTTAGGTTAGGTTAGGTTAGGTTAGGTTAGGTTAGGTTAGGTTAGGTTAGGTTAGGTTAGGTTAGGTTAGGTTAGGTTAGGTTAGGTTAGGTTAGGTTAGGTTAGGTTAGGTTAGGTTAGGTTAGGTTAGGTTAGGTTAGGTTAGGTTAGGTTAGGTTAGGTTAGGTTAGGTTAGGTTAGGTTAGGTTAGGTTAGGTTAGGTTAGGTTAGGTTAGGTTAGGTTAGGTTAGGTTAGGTTAGGTTAGGTTAGGTTAGGTTAGGTTAGGTTAGGTTAGGTTAGGTTAGGTTAGGTTAGGTTAGGTTAGGTTAGGTTAGGTTAGGTTAGGTTAGGTTAGGTTAGGTTAGGTTAGGTTAGGTTAGGTTAGGTTAGGTTAGGTTAGGTTAGGTTAGGTTAGGTTAGGTTAGGTTAGGTTAGGTTAGGTTAGGTTAGGTTAGGTTAGGTTAGGTTAGGTTAGGTTAGGTTAGGTTAGGTTAGGTTAGGTTAGGTTAGGTTAGGTTAGGTTAGGTTAGGTTAGGTTAGGTTAGGTTAGGTTAGGTTAGGTTAGGTTAGGTTAGGTTAGGTTAGGTTAGGTTAGGTTAGGTTAGGTTAGGTTAGGTTAGGTTAGGTTAGGTTAGGTTAGGTTAGGTTAGGTTAGGTTAGGTTAGGTTAGGTTAGGTTAGGTTAGGTTAGGTTAGGTTAGGTTAGGTTAGGTTAGGTTAGGTTAGGTTAGGTTAGGTTAGGTTAGGTTAGGTTAGGTTAGGTTAGGTTAGGTTAGGTTAGGTTAGGTTAGGTTAGGTTAGGTTAGGTTAGGTTAGGTTAGGTTAGGTTAGGTTAGGTTAGGTTAGGTTAGGTTAGGTTAGGTTAGGTTAGGTTAGGTTAGGTTAGGTTAGGTTAGGTTAGGTTAGGTTAGGTTAGGTTAGGTTAGGTTAGGTTAGGTTAGGTTAGGTTAGGTTAGGTTAGGTTAGGTTAGGTTAGGTTAGGTTAGGTTAGGTTAGGTTAGGTTAGGTTAGGTTAGGTTAGGTTAGGTTAGGTTAGGTTAGGTTAGGTTAGGTTAGGTTAGGTTAGGTTAGGTTAGGTTAGGTTAGGTTAGGTTAGGTTAGGTTAGGTTAGGTTAGGTTAGGTTAGGTTAGGTTAGGTTAGGTTAGGTTAGGTTAGGTTAGGTTAGGTTAGGTTAGGTTAGGTTAGGTTAGGTTAGGTTAGGTTAGGTTAGGTTAGGTTAGGTTAGGTTAGGTTAGGTTAGGTTAGGTTAGGTTAGGTTAGGTTAGGTTAGGTTAGGTTAGGTTAGGTTAGGTTAGGTTAGGTTAGGTTAGGTTAGGTTAGGTTAGGTTAGGTTAGGTTAGGTTAGGTTAGGTTAGGTTAGGTTAGGTTAGGTTAGGTTAGGTTAGGTTAGGTTAGGTTAGGTTAGGTTAGGTTAGGTTAGGTTAGGTTAGGTTAGGTTAGGTTAGGTTAGGTTAGGTTAGGTTAGGTTAGGTTAGGTTAGGTTAGGTTAGGTTAGGTTAGGTTAGGTTAGGTTAGGTTAGGTTAGGTTAGGTTAGGTTAGGTTAGGTTAGGTTAGGTTAGGTTAGGTTAGGTTAGGTTAGGTTAGGTTAGGTTAGGTTAGGTTAGGTTAGGTTAGGTTAGGTTAGGTTAGGTTAGGTTAGGTTAGGTTAGGTTAGGTTAGGTTAGGTTAGGTTAGGTTAGGTTAGGTTAGGTTAGGTTAGGTTAGGTTAGGTTAGGTTAGGTTAGGTTAGGTTAGGTTAGGTTAGGTTAGGTTAGGTTAGGTTAGGTTAGGTTAGGTTAGGTTAGGTTAGGTTAGGTTAGGTTAGGTTAGGTTAGGTTAGGTTAGGTTAGGTTAGGTTAGGTTAGGTTAGGTTAGGTTAGGTTAGGTTAGGTTAGGTTAGGTTAGGTTAGGTTAGGTTAGGTTAGGTTAGGTTAGGTTAGGTTAGGTTAGGTTAGGTTAGGTTAGGTTAGGTTAGGTTAGGTTAGGTTAGGTTAGGTTAGGTTAGGTTAGGTTAGGTTAGGTTAGGTTAGGTTAGGTTAGGTTAGGTTAGGTTAGGTTAGGTTAGGTTAGGTTAGGTTAGGTTAGGTTAGGTTAGGTTAGGTTAGGTTAGGTTAGGTTAGGTTAGGTTAGGTTAGGTTAGGTTAGGTTAGGTTAGGTTAGGTTAGGTTAGGTTAGGTTAGGTTAGGTTAGGTTAGGTTAGGTTAGGTTAGGTTAGGTTAGGTTAGGTTAGGTTAGGTTAGGTTAGGTTAGGTTAGGTTAGGTTAGGTTAGGTTAGGTTAGGTTAGGTTAGGTTAGGTTAGGTTAGGTTAGGTTAGGTTAGGTTAGGTTAGGTTAGGTTAGGTTAGGTTAGGTTAGGTTAGGTTAGGTTAGGTTAGGTTAGGTTAGGTTAGGTTAGGTTAGGTTAGGTTAGGTTAGGTTAGGTTAGGTTAGGTTAGGTTAGGTTAGGTTAGGTTAGGTTAGGTTAGGTTAGGTTAGGTTAGGTTAGGTTAGGTTAGGTTAGGTTAGGTTAGGTTAGGTTAGGTTAGGTTAGGTTAGGTTAGGTTAGGTTAGGTTAGGTTAGGTTAGGTTAGGTTAGGTTAGGTTAGGTTAGGTTAGGTTAGGTTAGGTTAGGTTAGGTTAGGTTAGGTTAGGTTAGGTTAGGTTAGGTTAGGTTAGGTTAGGTTAGGTTAGGTTAGGTTAGGTTAGGTTAGGTTAGGTTAGGTTAGGTTAGGTTAGGTTAGGTTAGGTTAGGTTAGGTTAGGTTAGGTTAGGTTAGGTTAGGTTAGGTTAGGTTAGGTTAGGTTAGGTTAGGTTAGGTTAGGTTAGGTTAGGTTAGGTTAGGTTAGGTTAGGTTAGGTTAGGTTAGGTTAGGTTAGGTTAGGTTAGGTTAGGTTAGGTTAGGTTAGGTTAGGTTAGGTTAGGTTAGGTTAGGTTAGGTTAGGTTAGGTTAGGTTAGGTTAGGTTAGGTTAGGTTAGGTTAGGTTAGGTTAGGTTAGGTTAGGTTAGGTTAGGTTAGGTTAGGTTAGGTTAGGTTAGGTTAGGTTAGGTTAGGTTAGGTTAGGTTAGGTTAGGTTAGGTTAGGTTAGGTTAGGTTAGGTTAGGTTAGGTTAGGTTAGGTTAGGTTAGGTTAGGTTAGGTTAGGTTAGGTTAGGTTAGGTTAGGTTAGGTTAGGTTAGGTTAGGTTAGGTTAGGTTAGGTTAGGTTAGGTTAGGTTAGGTTAGGTTAGGTTAGGTTAGGTTAGGTTAGGTTAGGTTAGGTTAGGTTAGGTTAGGTTAGGTTAGGTTAGGTTAGGTTAGGTTAGGTTAGGTTAGGTTAGGTTAGGTTAGGTTAGGTTAGGTTAGGTTAGGTTAGGTTAGGTTAGGTTAGGTTAGGTTAGGTTAGGTTAGGTTAGGTTAGGTTAGGTTAGGTTAGGTTAGGTTAGGTTAGGTTAGGTTAGGTTAGGTTAGGTTAGGTTAGGTTAGGTTAGGTTAGGTTAGGTTAGGTTAGGTTAGGTTAGGTTAGGTTAGGTTAGGTTAGGTTAGGTTAGGTTAGGTTAGGTTAGGTTAGGTTAGGTTAGGTTAGGTTAGGTTAGGTTAGGTTAGGTTAGGTTAGGTTAGGTTAGGTTAGGTTAGGTTAGGTTAGGTTAGGTTAGGTTAGGTTAGGTTAGGTTAGGTTAGGTTAGGTTAGGTTAGGTTAGGTTAGGTTAGGTTAGGTTAGGTTAGGTTAGGTTAGGTTAGGTTAGGTTAGGTTAGGTTAGGTTAGGTTAGGTTAGGTTAGGTTAGGTTAGGTTAGGTTAGGTTAGGTTAGGTTAGGTTAGGTTAGGTTAGGTTAGGTTAGGTTAGGTTAGGTTAGGTTAGGTTAGGTTAGGTTAGGTTAGGTTAGGTTAGGTTAGGTTAGGTTAGGTTAGGTTAGGTTAGGTTAGGTTAGGTTAGGTTAGGTTAGGTTAGGTTAGGTTAGGTTAGGTTAGGTTAGGTTAGGTTAGGTTAGGTTAGGTTAGGTTAGGTTAGGTTAGGTTAGGTTAGGTTAGGTTAGGTTAGGTTAGGTTAGGTTAGGTTAGGTTAGGTTAGGTTAGGTTAGGTTAGGTTAGGTTAGGTTAGGTTAGGTTAGGTTAGGTTAGGTTAGGTTAGGTTAGGTTAGGTTAGGTTAGGTTAGGTTAGGTTAGGTTAGGTTAGGTTAGGTTAGGTTAGGTTAGGTTAGGTTAGGTTAGGTTAGGTTAGGTTAGGTTAGGTTAGGTTAGGTTAGGTTAGGTTAGGTTAGGTTAGGTTAGGTTAGGTTAGGTTAGGTTAGGTTAGGTTAGGTTAGGTTAGGTTAGGTTAGGTTAGGTTAGGTTAGGTTAGGTTAGGTTAGGTTAGGTTAGGTTAGGTTAGGTTAGGTTAGGTTAGGTTAGGTTAGGTTAGGTTAGGTTAGGTTAGGTTAGGTTAGGTTAGGTTAGGTTAGGTTAGGTTAGGTTAGGTTAGGTTAGGTTAGGTTAGGTTAGGTTAGGTTAGGTTAGGTTAGGTTAGGTTAGGTTAGGTTAGGTTAGGTTAGGTTAGGTTAGGTTAGGTTAGGTTAGGTTAGGTTAGGTTAGGTTAGGTTAGGTTAGGTTAGGTTAGGTTAGGTTAGGTTAGGTTAGGTTAGGTTAGGTTAGGTTAGGTTAGGTTAGGTTAGGTTAGGTTAGGTTAGGTTAGGTTAGGTTAGGTTAGGTTAGGTTAGGTTAGGTTAGGTTAGGTTAGGTTAGGTTAGGTTAGGTTAGGTTAGGTTAGGTTAGGTTAGGTTAGGTTAGGTTAGGTTAGGTTAGGTTAGGTTAGGTTAGGTTAGGTTAGGTTAGGTTAGGTTAGGTTAGGTTAGGTTAGGTTAGGTTAGGTTAGGTTAGGTTAGGTTAGGTTAGGTTAGGTTAGGTTAGGTTAGGTTAGGTTAGGTTAGGTTAGGTTAGGTTAGGTTAGGTTAGGTTAGGTTAGGTTAGGTTAGGTTAGGTTAGGTTAGGTTAGGTTAGGTTAGGTTAGGTTAGGTTAGGTTAGGTTAGGTTAGGTTAGGTTAGGTTAGGTTAGGTTAGGTTAGGTTAGGTTAGGTTAGGTTAGGTTAGGTTAGGTTAGGTTAGGTTAGGTTAGGTTAGGTTAGGTTAGGTTAGGTTAGGTTAGGTTAGGTTAGGTTAGGTTAGGTTAGGTTAGGTTAGGTTAGGTTAGGTTAGGTTAGGTTAGGTTAGGTTAGGTTAGGTTAGGTTAGGTTAGGTTAGGTTAGGTTAGGTTAGGTTAGGTTAGGTTAGGTTAGGTTAGGTTAGGTTAGGTTAGGTTAGGTTAGGTTAGGTTAGGTTAGGTTAGGTTAGGTTAGGTTAGGTTAGGTTAGGTTAGGTTAGGTTAGGTTAGGTTAGGTTAGGTTAGGTTAGGTTAGGTTAGGTTAGGTTAGGTTAGGTTAGGTTAGGTTAGGTTAGGTTAGGTTAGGTTAGGTTAGGTTAGGTTAGGTTAGGTTAGGTTAGGTTAGGTTAGGTTAGGTTAGGTTAGGTTAGGTTAGGTTAGGTTAGGTTAGGTTAGGTTAGGTTAGGTTAGGTTAGGTTAGGTTAGGTTAGGTTAGGTTAGGTTAGGTTAGGTTAGGTTAGGTTAGGTTAGGTTAGGTTAGGTTAGGTTAGGTTAGGTTAGGTTAGGTTAGGTTAGGTTAGGTTAGGTTAGGTTAGGTTAGGTTAGGTTAGGTTAGGTTAGGTTAGGTTAGGTTAGGTTAGGTTAGGTTAGGTTAGGTTAGGTTAGGTTAGGTTAGGTTAGGTTAGGTTAGGTTAGGTTAGGTTAGGTTAGGTTAGGTTAGGTTAGGTTAGGTTAGGTTAGGTTAGGTTAGGTTAGGTTAGGTTAGGTTAGGTTAGGTTAGGTTAGGTTAGGTTAGGTTAGGTTAGGTTAGGTTAGGTTAGGTTAGGTTAGGTTAGGTTAGGTTAGGTTAGGTTAGGTTAGGTTAGGTTAGGTTAGGTTAGGTTAGGTTAGGTTAGGTTAGGTTAGGTTAGGTTAGGTTAGGTTAGGTTAGGTTAGGTTAGGTTAGGTTAGGTTAGGTTAGGTTAGGTTAGGTTAGGTTAGGTTAGGTTAGGTTAGGTTAGGTTAGGTTAGGTTAGGTTAGGTTAGGTTAGGTTAGGTTAGGTTAGGTTAGGTTAGGTTAGGTTAGGTTAGGTTAGGTTAGGTTAGGTTAGGTTAGGTTAGGTTAGGTTAGGTTAGGTTAGGTTAGGTTAGGTTAGGTTAGGTTAGGTTAGGTTAGGTTAGGTTAGGTTAGGTTAGGTTAGGTTAGGTTAGGTTAGGTTAGGTTAGGTTAGGTTAGGTTAGGTTAGGTTAGGTTAGGTTAGGTTAGGTTAGGTTAGGTTAGGTTAGGTTAGGTTAGGTTAGGTTAGGTTAGGTTAGGTTAGGTTAGGTTAGGTTAGGTTAGGTTAGGTTAGGTTAGGTTAGGTTAGGTTAGGTTAGGTTAGGTTAGGTTAGGTTAGGTTAGGTTAGGTTAGGTTAGGTTAGGTTAGGTTAGGTTAGGTTAGGTTAGGTTAGGTTAGGTTAGGTTAGGTTAGGTTAGGTTAGGTTAGGTTAGGTTAGGTTAGGTTAGGTTAGGTTAGGTTAGGTTAGGTTAGGTTAGGTTAGGTTAGGTTAGGTTAGGTTAGGTTAGGTTAGGTTAGGTTAGGTTAGGTTAGGTTAGGTTAGGTTAGGTTAGGTTAGGTTAGGTTAGGTTAGGTTAGGTTAGGTTAGGTTAGGTTAGGTTAGGTTAGGTTAGGTTAGGTTAGGTTAGGTTAGGTTAGGTTAGGTTAGGTTAGGTTAGGTTAGGTTAGGTTAGGTTAGGTTAGGTTAGGTTAGGTTAGGTTAGGTTAGGTTAGGTTAGGTTAGGTTAGGTTAGGTTAGGTTAGGTTAGGTTAGGTTAGGTTAGGTTAGGTTAGGTTAGGTTAGGTTAGGTTAGGTTAGGTTAGGTTAGGTTAGGTTAGGTTAGGTTAGGTTAGGTTAGGTTAGGTTAGGTTAGGTTAGGTTAGGTTAGGTTAGGTTAGGTTAGGTTAGGTTAGGTTAGGTTAGGTTAGGTTAGGTTAGGTTAGGTTAGGTTAGGTTAGGTTAGGTTAGGTTAGGTTAGGTTAGGTTAGGTTAGGTTAGGTTAGGTTAGGTTAGGTTAGGTTAGGTTAGGTTAGGTTAGGTTAGGTTAGGTTAGGTTAGGTTAGGTTAGGTTAGGTTAGGTTAGGTTAGGTTAGGTTAGGTTAGGTTAGGTTAGGTTAGGTTAGGTTAGGTTAGGTTAGGTTAGGTTAGGTTAGGTTAGGTTAGGTTAGGTTAGGTTAGGTTAGGTTAGGTTAGGTTAGGTTAGGTTAGGTTAGGTTAGGTTAGGTTAGGTTAGGTTAGGTTAGGTTAGGTTAGGTTAGGTTAGGTTAGGTTAGGTTAGGTTAGGTTAGGTTAGGTTAGGTTAGGTTAGGTTAGGTTAGGTTAGGTTAGGTTAGGTTAGGTTAGGTTAGGTTAGGTTAGGTTAGGTTAGGTTAGGTTAGGTTAGGTTAGGTTAGGTTAGGTTAGGTTAGGTTAGGTTAGGTTAGGTTAGGTTAGGTTAGGTTAGGTTAGGTTAGGTTAGGTTAGGTTAGGTTAGGTTAGGTTAGGTTAGGTTAGGTTAGGTTAGGTTAGGTTAGGTTAGGTTAGGTTAGGTTAGGTTAGGTTAGGTTAGGTTAGGTTAGGTTAGGTTAGGTTAGGTTAGGTTAGGTTAGGTTAGGTTAGGTTAGGTTAGGTTAGGTTAGGTTAGGTTAGGTTAGGTTAGGTTAGGTTAGGTTAGGTTAGGTTAGGTTAGGTTAGGTTAGGTTAGGTTAGGTTAGGTTAGGTTAGGTTAGGTTAGGTTAGGTTAGGTTAGGTTAGGTTAGGTTAGGTTAGGTTAGGTTAGGTTAGGTTAGGTTAGGTTAGGTTAGGTTAGGTTAGGTTAGGTTAGGTTAGGTTAGGTTAGGTTAGGTTAGGTTAGGTTAGGTTAGGTTAGGTTAGGTTAGGTTAGGTTAGGTTAGGTTAGGTTAGGTTAGGTTAGGTTAGGTTAGGTTATGTTAGGTTAGGTTAGGTTAGGTTAGGTTAGGTTAGGTTAGGTTAGGTTAGGTTAGGTTAGGTTAGGTTAGGTTAGGTTAGGTTAGGTTAGGTTAGGTTAGGTTAGGTTAGGTTAGGTTAGGTTAGGTTAGGTTAGGTTAGGTTAGGTTAGGTTAGGTTAGGTTAGGTTAGGTTAGGTTAGGTTAGGTTAGGTTAGGTTAGGTTAGGTTAGGTTAGGTTAGGTTAGGTTAGGTTAGGTTAGGTTAGGTTAGGTTAGGTTAGGTTAGGTTAGGTTAGGTTAGGTTAGGTTAGGTTAGGTTAGGTTAGGTTAGGTTAGGTTAGGTTAGGTTAGGTTAGGTTAGGTTAGGTTAGGTTAGGTTAGGTTAGGTTAGGTTAGGTTAGGTTAGGTTAGGTTAGGTTAGGTTAGGTTAGGTTAGGTTAGGTTAGGTTAGGTTAGGTTAGGTTAGGTTAGGTTAGGTTAGGTTAGGTTAGGTTAGGTTAGGTTAGGTTAGGTTAGGTTAGGTTAGGTTAGGTTAGGTTAGGTTAGGTTAGGTTAGGTTAGGTTAGGTTAGGTTAGGTTAGGTTAGGTTAGGTTAGGTTAGGTTAGGTTAGGTTAGGTTAGGTTAGGTTAGGTTAGGTTAGGTTAGGTTAGGTTAGGTTAGGTTAGGTTAGGTTAGGTTAGGTTAGGTTAGGTTAGGTTAGGTTAGGTTAGGTTAGGTTAGGTTAGGTTAGGTTAGGTTAGGTTAGGTTAGGTTAGGTTAGGTTAGGTTAGGTTAGGTTAGGTTAGGTTAGGTTAGGTTAGGTTAGGTTAGGTTAGGTTAGGTTAGGTTAGGTTAGGTTAGGTTAGGTTAGGTTAGGTTAGGTTAGGTTAGGTTAGGTTAGGTTAGGTTAGGTTAGGTTAGGTTAGGTTAGGTTAGGTTAGGTTAGGTTAGGTTAGGTTAGGTTAGGTTAGGTTAGGTTAGGTTAGGTTAGGTTAGGTTAGGTTAGGTTAGGTTAGGTTAGGTTAGGTTAGGTTAGGTTAGGTTAGGTTAGGTTAGGTTAGGTTAGGTTAGGTTAGGTTAGGTTAGGTTAGGTTAGGTTAGGTTAGGTTAGGTTAGGTTAGGTTAGGTTAGGTTAGGTTAGGTTAGGTTAGGTTAGGTTAGGTTAGGTTAGGTTAGGTTAGGTTAGGTTAGGTTAGGTTAGGTTAGGTTAGGTTAGGTTAGGTTAGGTTAGGTTAGGTTAGGTTAGGTTAGGTTAGGTTAGGTTAGGTTAGGTTAGGTTAGGTTAGGTTAGGTTAGGTTAGGTTAGGTTAGGTTAGGTTAGGTTAGGTTAGGTTAGGTTAGGTTAGGTTAGGTTAGGTTAGGTTAGGTTAGGTTAGGTTAGGTTAGGTTAGGTTAGGTTAGGTTAGGTTAGGTTAGGTTAGGTTAGGTTAGGTTAGGTTAGGTTAGGTTAGGTTAGGTTAGGTTAGGTTAGGTTAGGTTAGGTTAGGTTAGGTTAGGTTAGGTTAGGTTAGGTTAGGTTAGGTTAGGTTAGGTTAGGTTAGGTTAGGTTAGGTTAGGTTAGGTTAGGTTAGGTTAGGTTAGGTTAGGTTAGGTTAGGTTAGGTTAGGTTAGGTTAGGTTAGGTTAGGTTAGGTTAGGTTAGGTTAGGTTAGGTTAGGTTAGGTTAGGTTAGGTTAGGTTAGGTTAGGTTAGGTTAGGTTAGGTTAGGTTAGGTTAGGTTAGGTTAGGTTAGGTTAGGTTAGGTTAGGTTAGGTTAGGTTAGGTTAGGTTAGGTTAGGTTAGGTTAGGTTAGGTTAGGTTAGGTTAGGTTAGGTTAGGTTAGGTTAGGTTAGGTTAGGTTAGGTTAGGTTAGGTTAGGTTAGGTTAGGTTAGGTTAGGTTAGGTTAGGTTAGGTTAGGTTAGGTTAGGTTAGGTTAGGTTAGGTTAGGTTAGGTTAGGTTAGGTTAGGTTAGGTTAGGTTAGGTTAGGTTAGGTTAGGTTAGGTTAGGTTAGGTTAGGTTAGGTTAGGTTAGGTTAGGTTAGGTTAGGTTAGGTTAGGTTAGGTTAGGTTAGGTTAGGTTAGGTTAGGTTAGGTTAGGTTAGGTTAGGTTAGGTTAGGTTAGGTTAGGTTAGGTTAGGTTAGGTTAGGTTAGGTTAGGTTAGGTTAGGTTAGGTTAGGTTAGGTTAGGTTAGGTTAGGTTAGGTTAGGTTAGGTTAGGTTAGGTTAGGTTAGGTTAGGTTAGGTTAGGTTAGGTTAGGTTAGGTTAGGTTAGGTTAGGTTAGGTTAGGTTAGGTTAGGTTAGGTTAGGTTAGGTTAGGTTAGGTTAGGTTAGGTTAGGTTAGGTTAGGTTAGGTTAGGTTAGGTTAGGTTAGGTTAGGTTAGGTTAGGTTAGGTTAGGTTAGGTTAGGTTAGGTTAGGTTAGGTTAGGTTAGGTTAGGTTAGGTTAGGTTAGGTTAGGTTAGGTTAGGTTAGGTTAGGTTAGGTTAGGTTAGGTTAGGTTAGGTTAGGTTAGGTTAGGTTAGGTTAGGTTAGGTTAGGTTAGGTTAGGTTAGGTTAGGTTAGGTTAGGTTAGGTTAGGTTAGGTTAGGTTAGGTTAGGTTAGGTTAGGTTAGGTTAGGTTAGGTTAGGTTAGGTTAGGTTAGGTTAGGTTAGGTTAGGTTAGGTTAGGTTAGGTTAGGTTAGGTTAGGTTAGGTTAGGTTAGGTTAGGTTAGGTTAGGTTAGGTTAGGTTAGGTTAGGTTAGGTTAGGTTAGGTTAGGTTAGGTTAGGTTAGGTTAGGTTAGGTTAGGTTAGGTTAGGTTAGGTTAGGTTAGGTTAGGTTAGGTTAGGTTAGGTTAGGTTAGGTTAGGTTAGGTTAGGTTAGGTTAGGTTAGGTTAGGTTAGGTTAGGTTAGGTTAGGTTAGGTTAGGTTAGGTTAGGTTAGGTTAGGTTAGGTTAGGTTAGGTTAGGTTAGGTTAGGTTAGGTTAGGTTAGGTTAGGTTAGGTTAGGTTAGGTTAGGTTAGGTTAGGTTAGGTTAGGTTAGGTTAGGTTAGGTTAGGTTAGGTTAGGTTAGGTTAGGTTAGGTTAGGTTAGGTTAGGTTAGGTTAGGTTAGGTTAGGTTAGGTTAGGTTAGGTTAGGTTAGGTTAGGTTAGGTTAGGTTAGGTTAGGTTAGGTTAGGTTAGGTTAGGTTAGGTTAGGTTAGGTTAGGTTAGGTTAGGTTAGGTTAGGTTAGGTTAGGTTAGGTTAGGTTAGGTTAGGTTAGGTTAGGTTAGGTTAGGTTAGGTTAGGTTAGGTTAGGTTAGGTTAGGTTAGGTTAGGTTAGGTTAGGTTAGGTTAGGTTAGGTTAGGTTAGGTTAGGTTAGGTTAGGTTAGGTTAGGTTAGGTTAGGTTAGGTTAGGTTAGGTTAGGTTAGGTTAGGTTAGGTTAGGTTAGGTTAGGTTAGGTTAGGTTAGGTTAGGTTAGGTTAGGTTAGGTTAGGTTAGGTTAGGTTAGGTTAGGTTAGGTTAGGTTAGGTTAGGTTAGGTTAGGTTAGGTTAGGTTAGGTTAGGTTAGGTTAGGTTAGGTTAGGTTAGGTTAGGTTAGAGGTTAGGTTAGGTTAGGTTAGGTTAGGTTAGGTTAGGTTAGGTTAGGTTAGGTTAGGTTAGGTTAGGTTAGGTTAGGTTAGGTTAGGTTA
>OX411782.1:17349339-17623041 GCA_948252455.1 Acleris cristana | reverse complement strand
AACCTAACCTAACCTAACCTAACCTAACCTAACCTAACCTAACCTAACCTAACCTAACCGAACCTAACCTAACCTAACCTAACCTAACCTAACCTAACCTAACCTAACCTAACCTAACCTAACCTAACCTAACCTAACCTAACCTAACCTAACCTAACCTAACCTAACCTAACCTAACCTAACCTAACCTAACCTAACCTAACCTAACCTAACCTAACCTAACCTAACCTAACCTAACCTAACCTAACCTAACCTAACCTAACCTAACCTAACCTAACCTAACCTAACCTAACCTAACCTAACCTAACCTAACCTAACCTAACCTAACCTAACCTAACCTAACCTAACCTAACCTAACCTAACCTAACCTAACCTAACCTAACCTAACCTAACCTAACCTAACCTAACCTAACCTAACCTAACCTAACCTAACCTAACCTAACCTAACCTAACCTAACCTAACCTAACCTAACCTAACCTAACCTAACCTAACCTAACCTAACCTAACCTAACCTAACCTAACCTAACCTAACCTAACCTAACCTAACCTAACCTAACCTAACCTAACCTAACCTAACCTAACCTAACCTAACCTAACCTAACCTAACCTAACCTAACCTAACCTAACCTAACCTAACCTAACCTAACCTAACCTAACCTAACCTAACCTAACCTAACCTAACCTAACCTAACCTAACCTAACCTAACCTAACCTAACCTAACCTAACCTAACCTAACCTAACCTAACCTAACCTAACCTAACCTAACCTAACCTAACCTAACCTAACCTAACCTAACCTAACCTAACCTAACCTAACCTAACCTAACCTAACCTAACCTAACCTAACCTAACCTAACCTAACCTAACCTAACCTAACCTAACCTAACCTAACCTAACCTAACCTAACCTAACCTAACCTAACCTAACCTAACCTAACCTAACCTAACCTAACCTAACCTAACCTAACCTAACCTAACCTAACCTAACCTAACCTAACCTAACCTAACCTAACCTAACCTAACCTAACCTAACCTAACCTAACCTAACCTAACCTAACCTAACCTAACCTAACCTAACCTAACCTAACCTAACCTAACCTAACCTAACCTAACCTAACCTAACCTAACCTAACCTAACCTAACCTAACCTAACCTAACCTAACCTAACCTAACCTAACCTAACCTAACCTAACCTAACCTAACCTAACCTAACCTAACCTAACCTAACCTAACCTAACCTAACCTAACCTAACCTAACCTAACCTAACCTAACCTAACCTAACCTAACCTAACCTAACCTAACCTAACCTAACCTAACCTAACCTAACCTAACCTAACCTAACCTAACCTAACCTAACCTAACCTAACCTAACCTAACCTAACCTAACCTAACCTAACCTAACCTAACCTAACCTAACCTAACCTAACCTAACCTAACCTAACCTAACCTAACCTAACCTAACCTAACCTAACCTAACCTAACCTAACCTAACCTAACCTAACCTAACCTAACCTAACCTAACCTAACCTAACCTAACCTAACCTAACCTAACCTAACCTAACCTAACCTAACCTAACCTAACCTAACCTAACCTAACCTAACCTAACCTAACCTAACCTAACCTAACCTAACCTAACCTAACCTAACCTAACCTAACCTAACCTAACCTAACCTAACCTAACCTAACCTAACCTAACCTAACCTAACCTAACCTAACCTAACCTAACCTAACCTAACCTAACCTAACCTAACCTAACCTAACCTAACCTAACCTAACCTAACCTAACCTAACCTAACCTAACCTAACCTAACCTAACCTAACCTAACCTAACCTAACCTAACCTAACCTAACCTAACCTAACCTAACCTAACCTAACCTAACCTAACCTAACCTAACCTAACCTAACCTAACCTAACCTAACCTAACCTAACCTAACCTAACCTAACCTAACCTAACCTAACCTAACCTAACCTAACCTAACCTAACCTAACCTAACCTAACCTAACCTAACCTAACCTAACCTAACCTAACCTAACCTAACCTAACCTAACCTAACCTAACCTAACCTAACCTAACCTAACCTAACCTAACCTAACCTAACCTAACCTAACCTAACCTAACCTAACCTAACCTAACCTAACCTAACCTAACCTAACCTAACCTAACCTAACCTAACCTAACCTAACCTAACCTAACCTAACCTAACCTAACCTAACCTAACCTAACCTAACCTAACCTAACCTAACCTAACCTAACCTAACCTAACCTAACCTAACCTAACCTAACCTAACCTAACCTAACCTAACCTAACCTAACCTAACCTAACCTAACCTAACCTAACCTAACCTAACCTAACCTAACCTAACCTAACCTAACCTAACCTAACCTAACCTAACCTAACCTAACCTAACCTAACCTAACCTAACCTAACCTAACCTAACCTAACCTAACCTAACCTAACCTAACCTAACCTAACCTAACCTAACCTAACCTAACCTAACCTAACCTAACCTAACCTAACCTAACCTAACCTAACCTAACCTAACCTAACCTAACCTAACCTAACCTAACCTAACCTAACCTAACCTAACCTAACCTAACCTAACCTAACCTAACCTAACCTAACCTAACCTAACCTAACCTAACCTAACCTAACCTAACCTAACCTAACCTAACCTAACCTAACCTAACCTAACCTAACCTAACCTAACCTAACCTAACCTAACCTAACCTAACCTAACCTAACCTAACCTAACCTAACCTAACCTAACCTAACCTAACCTAACCTAACCTAACCTAACCTAACCTAACCTAACCTAACCTAACCTAACCTAACCTAACCTAACCTAACCTAACCTAACCTAACCTAACCTAACCTAACCTAACCTAACCTAACCTAACCTAACCTAACCTAACCTAACCTAACCTAACCTAACCTAACCTAACCTAACCTAACCTAACCTAACCTAACCTAACCTAACCTAACCTAACCTAACCTAACCTAACCTAACCTAACCTAACCTAACCTAACCTAACCTAACCTAACCTAACCTAACCTAACCTAACCTAACCTAACCTAACCTAACCTAACCTAACCTAACCTAACCTAACCTAACCTAACCTAACCTAACCTAACCTAACCTAACCTAACCTAACCTAACCTAACCTAACCTAACCTAACCTAACCTAACCTAACCTAACCTAACCTAACCTAACCTAACCTAACCTAACCTAACCTAACCTAACCTAACCTAACCTAACCTAACCTAACCTAACCTAACCTAACCTAACCTAACCTAACCTAACCTAACCTAACCTAACCTAACCTAACCTAACCTAACCTAACCTAACCTAACCTAACCTAACCTAACCTAACCTAACCTAACCTAACCTAACCTAACCTAACCTAACCTAACCTAACCTAACCTAACCTAACCTAACCTAACCTAACCTAACCTAACCTAACCTAACCTAACCTAACCTAACCTAACCTAACCTAACCTAACCTAACCTAACCTAACCTAACCTAACCTAACCTAACCTAACCTAACCTAACCTAACCTAACCTAACCTAACCTAACCTAACCTAACCTAACCTAACCTAACCTAACCTAACCTAACCTAACCTAACCTAACCTAACCTAACCTAACCTAACCTAACCTAACCTAACCTAACCTAACCTAACCTAACCTAACCTAACCTAACCTAACCTAACCTAACCTAACCTAACCTAACCTAACCTAACCTAACCTAACCTAACCTAACCTAACCTAACCTAACCTAACCTAACCTAACCTAACCTAACCTAACCTAACCTAACCTAACCTAACCTAACCTAACCTAACCTAACCTAACCTAACCTAACCTAACCTAACCTAACCTAACCTAACCTAACCTAACCTAACCTAACCTAACCTAACCTAACCTAACCTAACCTAACCTAACCTAACCTAACCTAACCTAACCTAACCTAACCTAACCTAACCTAACCTAACCTAACCTAACCTAACCTAACCTAACCTAACCTAACCTAACCTAACCTAACCTAACCTAACCTAACCTAACCTAACCTAACCTAACCTAACCTAACCTAACCTAACCTAACCTAACCTAACCTAACCTAACCTAACCTAACCTAACCTAACCTAACCTAACCTAACCTAACCTAACCTAACCTAACCTAACCTAACCTAACCTAACCTAACCTAACCTAACCTAACCTAACCTAACCTAACCTAACCTAACCTAACCTAACCTAACCTAACCTAACCTAACCTAACCTAACCTAACCTAACCTAACCTAACCTAACCTAACCTAACCTAACCTAACCTAACCTAACCTAACCTAACCTAACCTAACCTAACCTAACCTAACCTAACCTAACCTAACCTAACCTAACCTAACCTAACCTAACCTAACCTAACCTAACCTAACCTAACCTAACCTAACCTAACCTAACCTAACCTAACCTAACCTAACCTAACCTAACCTAACCTAACCTAACCTAACCTAACCTAACCTAACCTAACCTAACCTAACCTAACCTAACCTAACCTAACCTAACCTAACCTAACCTAACCTAACCTAACCTAACCTAACCTAACCTAACCTAACCTAACCTAACCTAACCTAACCTAACCTAACCTAACCTAACCTAACCTAACCTAACCTAACCTAACCTAACCTAACCTAACCTAACCTAACCTAACCTAACCTAACCTAACCTAACCTAACCTAACCTAACCTAACCTAACCTAACCTAACCTAACCTAACCTAACCTAACCTAACCTAACCTAACCTAACCTAACCTAACCTAACCTAACCTAACCTAACCTAACCTAACCTAACCTAACCTAACCTAACCTAACCTAACCTAACCTAACCTAACCTAACCTAACCTAACCTAACCTAACCTAACCTAACCTAACCTAACCTAACCTAACCTAACCTAACCTAACCTAACCTAACCTAACCTAACCTAACCTAACCTAACCTAACCTAACCTAACCTAACCTAACCTAACCTAACCTAACCTAACCTAACCTAACCTAACCTAACCTAACCTAACCTAACCTAACCTAACCTAACCTAACCTAACCTAACCTAACCTAACCTAACCTAACCTAACCTAACCTAACCTAACCTAACCTAACCTAACCTAACCTAACCTAACCTAACCTAACCTAACCTAACCTAACCTAACCTAACCTAACCTAACCTAACCTAACCTAACCTAACCTAACCTAACCTAACCTAACCTAACCTAACCTAACCTAACCTAACCTAACCTAACCTAACCTAACCTAACCTAACCTAACCTAACCTAACCTAACCTAACCTAACCTAACCTAACCTAACCTAACCTAACCTAACCTAACCTAACCTAACCTAACCTAACCTAACCTAACCTAACCTAACCTAACCTAACCTAACCTAACCTAACCTAACCTAACCTAACCTAACCTAACCTAACCTAACCTAACCTAACCTAACCTAACCTAACCTAACCTAACCTAACCTAACCTAACCTAACCTAACCTAACCTAACCTAACCTAACCTAACCTAACCTAACCTAACCTAACCTAACCTAACCTAACCTAACCTAACCTAACCTAACCTAACCTAACCTAACCTAACCTAACCTAACCTAACCTAACCTAACCTAACCTAACCTAACCTAACCTAACCTAACCTAACCTAACCTAACCTAACCTAACCTAACCTAACCTAACCTAACCTAACCTAACCTAACCTAACCTAACCTAACCTAACCTAACCTAACCTAACCTAACCTAACCTAACCTAACCTAACCTAACCTAACCTAACCTAACCTAACCTAACCTAACCTAACCTAACCTAACCTAACCTAACCTAACCTAACCTAACCTAACCTAACCTAACCTAACCTAACCTAACCTAACCTAACCTAACCTAACCTAACCTAACCTAACCTAACCTAACCTAACCTAACCTAACCTAACCTAACCTAACCTAACCTAACCTAACCTAACCTAACCTAACCTAACCTAACCTAACCTAACCTAACCTAACCTAACCTAACCTAACCTAACCTAACCTAACCTAACCTAACCTAACCTAACCTAACCTAACCTAACCTAACCTAACCTAACCTAACCTAACCTAACCTAACCTAACCTAACCTAACCTAACCTAACCTAACCTAACCTAACCTAACCTAACCTAACCTAACCTAACCTAACCTAACCTAACCTAACCTAACCTAACCTAACCTAACCTAACCTAACCTAACCTAACCTAACCTAACCTAACCTAACCTAACCTAACCTAACCTAACCTAACCTAACCTAACCTAACCTAACCTAACCTAACCTAACCTAACCTAACCTAACCTAACCTAACCTAACCTAACCTAACCTAACCTAACCTAACCTAACCTAACCTAACCTAACCTAACCTAACCTAACCTAACCTAACCTAACCTAACCTAACCTAACCTAACCTAACCTAACCTAACCTAACCTAACCTAACCTAACCTAACCTAACCTAACCTAACCTAACCTAACCTAACCTAACCTAACCTAACCTAACCTAACCTAACCTAACCTAACCTAACCTAACCTAACCTAACCTAACCTAACCTAACCTAACCTAACCTAACCTAACCTAACCTAACCTAACCTAACCTAACCTAACCTAACCTAACCTAACCTAACCTAACCTAACCTAACCTAACCTAACCTAACCTAACCTAACCTAACCTAACCTAACCTAACCTAACCTAACCTAACCTAACCTAACCTAACCTAACCTAACCTAACCTAACCTAACCTAACCTAACCTAACCTAACCTAACCTAACCTAACCTAACCTAACCTAACCTAACCTAACCTAACCTAACCTAACCTAACCTAACCTAACCTAACCTAACCTAACCTAACCTAACCTAACCTAACCTAACCTAACCTAACCTAACCTAACCTAACCTAACCTAACCTAACCTAACCTAACCTAACCTAACCTAACCTAACCTAACCTAACCTAACCTAACCTAACCTAACCTAACCTAACCTAACCTAACCTAACCTAACCTAACCTAACCTAACCTAACCTAACCTAACCTAACCTAACCTAACCTAACCTAACCTAACCTAACCTAACCTAACCTAACCTAACCTAACCTAACCTAACCTAACCTAACCTAACCTAACCTAACCTAACCTAACCTAACCTAACCTAACCTAACCTAACCTAACCTAACCTAACCTAACCTAACCTAACCTAACCTAACCTAACCTAACCTAACCTAACCTAACCTAACCTAACCTAACCTAACCTAACCTAACCTAACCTAACCTAACCTAACCTAACCTAACCTAACCTAACCTAACCTAACCTAACCTAACCTAACCTAACCTAACCTAACCTAACCTAACCTAACCTAACCTAACCTAACCTAACCTAACCTAACCTAACCTAACCTAACCTAACCTAACCTAACCTAACCTAACCTAACCTAACCTAACCTAACCTAACCTAACCTAACCTAACCTAACCTAACCTAACCTAACCTAACCTAACCTAACCTAACCTAACCTAACCTAACCTAACCTAACCTAACCTAACCTAACCTAACCTAACCTAACCTAACCTAACCTAACCTAACCTAACCTAACCTAACCTAACCTAACCTAACCTAACCTAACCTAACCTAACCTAACCTAACCTAACCTAACCTAACCTAACCTAACCTAACCTAACCTAACCTAACCTAACCTAACCTAACCTAACCTAACCTAACCTAACCTAACCTAACCTAACCTAACCTAACCTAACCTAACCTAACCTAACCTAACCTAACCTAACCTAACCTAACCTAACCTAACCTAACCTAACCTAACCTAACCTAACCTAACCTAACCTAACCTAACCTAACCTAACCTAACCTAACCTAACCTAACCTAACCTAACCTAACCTAACCTAACCTAACCTAACCTAACCTAACCTAACCTAACCTAACCTAACCTAACCTAACCTAACCTAACCTAACCTAACCTAACCTAACCTAACCTAACCTAACCTAACCTAACCTAACCTAACCTAACCTAACCTAACCTAACCTAACCTAACCTAACCTAACCTAACCTAACCTAACCTAACCTAACCTAACCTAACCTAACCTAACCTAACCTAACCTAACCTAACCTAACCTAACCTAACCTAACCTAACCTAACCTAACCTAACCTAACCTAACCTAACCTAACCTAACCTAACCTAACCTAACCTAACCTAACCTAACCTAACCTAACCTAACCTAACCTAACCTAACCTAACCTAACCTAACCTAACCTAACCTAACCTAACCTAACCTAACCTAACCTAACCTAACCTAACCTAACCTAACCTAACCTAACCTAACCTAACCTAACCTAACCTAACCTAACCTAACCTAACCTAACCTAACCTAACCTAACCTAACCTAACCTAACCTAACCTAACCTAACCTAACCTAACCTAACCTAACCTAACCTAACCTAACCTAACCTAACCTAACCTAACCTAACCTAACCTAACCTAACCTAACCTAACCTAACCTAACCTAACCTAACCTAACCTAACCTAACCTAACCTAACCTAACCTAACCTAACCTAACCTAACCTAACCTAACCTAACCTAACCTAACCTAACCTAACCTAACCTAACCTAACCTAACCTAACCTAACCTAACCTAACCTAACCTAACCTAACCTAACCTAACCTAACCTAACCTAACCTAACCTAACCTAACCTAACCTAACCTAACCTAACCTAACCTAACCTAACCTAACCTAACCTAACCTAACCTAACCTAACCTAACCTAACCTAACCTAACCTAACCTAACCTAACCTAACCTAACCTAACCTAACCTAACCTAACCTAACCTAACCTAACCTAACCTAACCTAACCTAACCTAACCTAACCTAACCTAACCTAACCTAACCTAACCTAACCTAACCTAACCTAACCTAACCTAACCTAACCTAACCTAACCTAACCTAACCTAACCTAACCTAACCTAACCTAACCTAACCTAACCTAACCTAACCTAACCTAACCTAACCTAACCTAACCTAACCTAACCTAACCTAACCTAACCTAACCTAACCTAACCTAACCTAACCTAACCTAACCTAACCTAACCTAACCTAACCTAACCTAACCTAACCTAACCTAACCTAACCTAACCTAACCTAACCTAACCTAACCTAACCTAACCTAACCTAACCTAACCTAACCTAACCTAACCTAACCTAACCTAACCTAACCTAACCTAACCTAACCTAACCTAACCTAACCTAACCTAACCTAACCTAACCTAACCTAACCTAACCTAACCTAACCTAACCTAACCTAACCTAACCTAACCTAACCTAACCTAACCTAACCTAACCTAACCTAACCTAACCTAACCTAACCTAACCTAACCTAACCTAACCTAACCTAACCTAACCTAACCTAACCTAACCTAACCTAACCTAACCTAACCTAACCTAACCTAACCTAACCTAACCTAACCTAACCTAACCTAACCTAACCTAACCTAACCTAACCTAACCTAACCTAACCTAACCTAACCTAACCTAACCTAACCTAACCTAACCTAACCTAACCTAACCTAACCTAACCTAACCTAACCTAACCTAACCTAACCTAACCTAACCTAACCTAACCTAACCTAACCTAACCTAACCTAACCTAACCTAACCTAACCTAACCTAACCTAACCTAACCTAACCTAACCTAACCTAACCTAACCTAACCTAACCTAACCTAACCTAACCTAACCTAACCTAACCTAACCTAACCTAACCTAACCTAACCTAACCTAACCTAACCTAACCTAACCTAACCTAACCTAACCTAACCTAACCTAACCTAACCTAACCTAACCTAACCTAACCTAACCTAACCTAACCTAACCTAACCTAACCTAACCTAACCTAACCTAACCTAACCTAACCTAACCTAACCTAACCTAACCTAACCTAACCTAACCTAACCTAACCTAACCTAACCTAACCTAACCTAACCTAACCTAACCTAACCTAACCTAACCTAACCTAACCTAACCTAACCTAACCTAACCTAACCTAACCTAACCTAACCTAACCTAACCTAACCTAACCTAACCTAACCTAACCTAACCTAACCTAACCTAACCTAACCTAACCTAACCTAACCTAACCTAACCTAACCTAACCTAACCTAACCTAACCTAACCTAACCTAACCTAACCTAACCTAACCTAACCTAACCTAACCTAACCTAACCTAACCTAACCTAACCTAACCTAACCTAACCTAACCTAACCTAACCTAACCTAACCTAACCTAACCTAACCTAACCTAACCTAACCTAACCTAACCTAACCTAACCTAACCTAACCTAACCTAACCTAACCTAACCTAACCTAACCTAACCTAACCTAACCTAACCTAACCTAACCTAACCTAACCTAACCTAACCTAACCTAACCTAACCTAACCTAACCTAACCTAACCTAACCTAACCTAACCTAACCTAACCTAACCTAACCTAACCTAACCTAACCTAACCTAACCTAACCTAACCTAACCTAACCTAACCTAACCTAACCTAACCTAACCTAACCTAACCTAACCTAACCTAACCTAACCTAACCTAACCTAACCTAACCTAACCTAACCTAACCTAACCTAACCTAACCTAACCTAACCTAACCTAACCTAACCTAACCTAACCTAACCTAACCTAACCTAACCTAACCTAACCTAACCTAACCTAACCTAACCTAACCTAACCTAACCTAACCTAACCTAACCTAACCTAACCTAACCTAACCTAACCTAACCTAACCTAACCTAACCTAACCTAACCTAACCTAACCTAACCTAACCTAACCTAACCTAACCTAACCTAACCTAACCTAACCTAACCTAACCTAACCTAACCTAACCTAACCTAACCTAACCTAACCTAACCTAACCTAACCTAACCTAACCTAACCTAACCTAACCTAACCTAACCTAACCTAACCTAACCTAACCTAACCTAACCTAACCTAACCTAACCTAACCTAACCTAACCTAACCTAACCTAACCTAACCTAACCTAACCTAACCTAACCTAACCTAACCTAACCTAACCTAACCTAACCTAACCTAACCTAACCTAACCTAACCTAACCTAACCTAACCTAACCTAACCTAACCTAACCTAACCTAACCTAACCTAACCTAACCTAACCTAACCTAACCTAACCTAACCTAACCTAACCTAACCTAACCTAACCTAACCTAACCTAACCTAACCTAACCTAACCTAACCTAACCTAACCTAACCTAACCTAACCTAACCTAACCTAACCTAACCTAACCTAACCTAACCTAACCTAACCTAACCTAACCTAACCTAACCTAACCTAACCTAACCTAACCTAACCTAACCTAACCTAACCTAACCTAACCTAACCTAACCTAACCTAACCTAACCTAACCTAACCTAACCTAACCTAACCTAACCTAACCTAACCTAACCTAACCTAACCTAACCTAACCTAACCTAACCTAACCTAACCTAACCTAACCTAACCTAACCTAACCTAACCTAACCTAACCTAACCTAACCTAACCTAACCTAACCTAACCTAACCTAACCTAACCTAACCTAACCTAACCTAACCTAACCTAACCTAACCTAACCTAACCTAACCTAACCTAACCTAACCTAACCTAACCTAACCTAACCTAACCTAACCTAACCTAACCTAACCTAACCTAACCTAACCTAACCTAACCTAACCTAACCTAACCTAACCTAACCTAACCTAACCTAACCTAACCTAACCTAACCTAACCTAACCTAACCTAACCTAACCTAACCTAACCTAACCTAACCTAACCTAACCTAACCTAACCTAACCTAACCTAACCTAACCTAACCTAACCTAACCTAACCTAACCTAACCTAACCTAACCTAACCTAACCTAACCTAACCTAACCTAACCTAACCTAACCTAACCTAACCTAACCTAACCTAACCTAACCTAACCTAACCTAACCTAACCTAACCTAACCTAACCTAACCTAACCTAACCTAACCTAACCTAACCTAACCTAACCTAACCTAACCTAACCTAACCTAACCTAACCTAACCTAACCTAACCTAACCTAACCTAACCTAACCTAACCTAACCTAACCTAACCTAACCTAACCTAACCTAACCTAACCTAACCTAACCTAACCTAACCTAACCTAACCTAACCTAACCTAACCTAACCTAACCTAACCTAACCTAACCTAACCTAACCTAACCTAACCTAACCTAACCTAACCTAACCTAACCTAACCTAACCTAACCTAACCTAACCTAACCTAACCTAACCTAACCTAACCTAACCTAACCTAACCTAACCTAACCTAACCTAACCTAACCTAACCTAACCTAACCTAACCTAACCTAACCTAACCTAACCTAACCTAACCTAACCTAACCTAACCTAACCTAACCTAACCTAACCTAACCTAACCTAACCTAACCTAACCTAACCTAACCTAACCTAACCTAACCTAACCTAACCTAACCTAACCTAACCTAACCTAACCTAACCTAACCTAACCTAACCTAACCTAACCTAACCTAACCTAACCTAACCTAACCTAACCTAACCTAACCTAACCTAACCTAACCTAACCTAACCTAACCTAACCTAACCTAACCTAACCTAACCTAACCTAACCTAACCTAACCTAACCTAACCTAACCTAACCTAACCTAACCTAACCTAACCTAACCTAACCTAACCTAACCTAACCTAACCTAACCTAACCTAACCTAACCTAACCTAACCTAACCTAACCTAACCTAACCTAACCTAACCTAACCTAACCTAACCTAACCTAACCTAACCTAACCTAACCTAACCTAACCTAACCTAACCTAACCTAACCTAACCTAACCTAACCTAACCTAACCTAACCTAACCTAACCTAACCTAACCTAACCTAACCTAACCTAACCTAACCTAACCTAACCTAACCTAACCTAACCTAACCTAACCTAACCTAACCTAACCTAACCTAACCTAACCTAACCTAACCTAACCTAACCTAACCTAACCTAACCTAACCTAACCTAACCTAACCTAACCTAACCTAACCTAACCTAACCTAACCTAACCTAACCTAACCTAACCTAACCTAACCTAACCTAACCTAACCTAACCTAACCTAACCTAACCTAACCTAACCTAACCTAACCTAACCTAACCTAACCTAACCTAACCTAACCTAACCTAACCTAACCTAACCTAACCTAACCTAACCTAACCTAACCTAACCTAACCTAACCTAACCTAACCTAACCTAACCTAACCTAACCTAACCTAACCTAACCTAACCTAACCTAACCTAACCTAACCTAACCTAACCTAACCTAACCTAACCTAACCTAACCTAACCTAACCTAACCTAACCTAACCTAACCTAACCTAACCTAACCTAACCTAACCTAACCTAACCTAACCTAACCTAACCTAACCTAACCTAACCTAACCTAACCTAACCTAACCTAACCTAACCTAACCTAACCTAACCTAACCTAACCTAACCTAACCTAACCTAACCTAACCTAACCTAACCTAACCTAACCTAACCTAACCTAACCTAACCTAACCTAACCTAACCTAACCTAACCTAACCTAACCTAACCTAACCTAACCTAACCTAACCTAACCTAACCTAACCTAACCTAACCTAACCTAACCTAACCTAACCTAACCTAACCTAACCTAACCTAACCTAACCTAACCTAACCTAACCTAACCTAACCTAACCTAACCTAACCTAACCTAACCTAACCTAACCTAACCTAACCTAACCTAACCTAACCTAACCTAACCTAACCTAACCTAACCTAACCTAACCTAACCTAACCTAACCTAACCTAACCTAACCTAACCTAACCTTTTTTTTTTTTTTTTTTTTTCTCGGAGTGGAAATGCGTTACGCATCATCCCCCGGCCTAGGGTTGGCCATGCTATAGGGGGGGTATGACGGACTCTCTCCTCCCCCCACTCTCGCACGAGAGTAGAGGGAGCAGCCTACCGTCTAAAACCACTCCGGCGTTTACCTCCGCTGCTGTTTTCGGGGGCACAATGGGCTGCCTAGGATGCAACCATTGGGCGCCCCCCAGCCTCCCCAGCCTAATGCCGGGGTACCTCCGCCAAAGGAGGGAGAGGTCGGTAAACGCTGCGACCTCTCCCCCAGACGTGTGTAGGACCGTGCAATGTGGGCCCCTAACCCACTGGTCCTACAAGGGGTTCAGGCTAGCAGCGAACTGCAAGCGCCTTCGCCCCCTTCGTCTGCGCCGGAGCGGGTGCGCGTCGACGTCGTCTTCACGTTCCCGCTCCGCCACCTCCTTCTGCGAGATGACACTCTCACAGAAGGAGGATACCGCCTTCCACGATCTGTCGCTGCCCAGCATGGCCGAGACGACGCTGTGCAGCGAGAGATCGGAGACATTGAGTTCCGCGGCCATAGCGCGGCGCTCCGGACCCCAGCGAGCGCACACCTCAAGGGTGTGCTGGGCCGTGTCGTCCGGATCGCCGCACTCGTGGCAGATCGGACTCGGCTCCCTCTTTATCTTGTGCAGGTAGTGGCCGAAGCACCCATGTCCGGTCAATACCTGCACAAGACGGTACGTGACGGTACCGTATCTCCGATCCAACCAGTGGTCCAGCGACGGGAGGAGTGCCCCTATGGTGCGGAGTCCATAGGGAGAGTCCTCCAGGTCGCTCTTCCACCGGTCCCTCATGCGCCGCTCCGTCATTCGACGGGCTCCCTCCACCGTCTCCGAGTCCGGGCGCTCTCTCCTCGCCCAGAATTCCGCCCTCCTCCGGTATGTCTCGGCCTGCACCTGAGCATCTAGCTCCCACGGCGGGGTGCAGGCCAAGACACACGCGGCCGCATGTGCCACCGTCATATAGGCCCTCACTATTCGGAGGGCCACCACCCTTTGGGGCCTCCTTAGGAGCGCCTTATTTTTGGCCGACAACGTGTCGGCCCAGATTGGCGCGCCGTATAGCGCCATGCTACGAACGACGCCTGCAAACAGGCGTCGGCATGGCGCTTGAGGCCCCCCCACGTTTGGCAACATGCGGCCCAGGGCCGACGCAGTGCCTACCACCCGGGGAGCAAGTTGGCGGAAATGCTCCCCGAAATCCCACCTCCGGTCCAGGATGAGGCCGAGGTATTTGATAGTGGCCTTCACCTTTACCGCCTCCCCCGCCACAGGGATAGTCATTCCACTACGGGGGCGCCATCCCTTTCCCCCAAAGACAATAGCGTCTGTCTTCGGGAGGGACACCTCCAGACCTAACTGTCGGATGCGGCCGACAACCAGATCTGCCGCCAACGACGCCCTCCGGAGGGCTTCTTCCAGCTCACGTCCCCGCACGGCCACCATTGTATCGTCGGCATAGCAAAGGGTGGCCATGCGGGGAAGGAGCGCTCCGCGGATCACCCAGTCATAGCCGATGTTCCATAGCAGGGGTCCTAACACGGACCCCTGGGGAACACCGCATGACATCGGGTGGGCAACCCGCAGACCTCCACGATCATAGAGCACTACCCTGTCGGTTAGGTAGTGCTCCACAATCCGCCGCAGATATCCGGGCACCCTGTGGTAGCGGAGGGCCTCACTGATGACCGGGAAGGGTAGGGAACCGAATGCGTTGGCGATATCTAACGATACCGCCACGACTCCCTCGCCCCTCTCCTCCGCGTGCCCACAGAAGTTCCGGAGGGACGAAAGCGCGTCCATAGTGGACCGTCCCTCACGGAACCCATACTGCCGGTCGGAGATGTTAGGCCCCACGTTCTCCAGGTGTTGGACGATGCGACGTGACAAGATGCGTTCAAGCATCTTGCCCGTCTCATCTAGGAGGACGATGGGGCGGTGACCGGCAGGGGTATCTAGCGGCCTCCCCTCCTTCCGAAGGAGGACTAGGCGTCCCTCCTTCCAGCACCTCGGGAAGCGCCCCTCCTTGATGCAATCATCAAAGAGGGTCCGCAAGCGGTCCCCGAGGTGCTCCGCGACAATGTGGAGAACCCTCCCCGGTACCCCATCCGGTCCTGGCGCCTTCCTGCAGGCCCGGAGACGGTCGACGACGCTCTCCATTTCGTCGTCCGTCACGGGAGGGGGATCAACTGGATCAACCTCCTCAACCGTGGGGCCCACCATGCCGGGTGGCTGAAAAGCCGGCGCGGCCGGGAAAAGTCCCTCCACAATCCTCGTGAGGAGTTCTGGCTCAAGGGAGTCCATGGGGGGTGCACAACGCATTTTGTTGCGCACGACTCGGTAAGGCCGCCCCCACGGATCCCTATCCAGCGTGGCCAAGAACTCCTCACGCGCCTCGTCTTTCCTGCGAGCTATCTCCACAGAGAGCGCGTACTTCGCCGCCTTCAGCTTTCTGTGGAGATGCTCTTCCTCCTCCGGCAGGTGTCGCCGCCGCCTGCAGCGGGTGTAGGCACGGCGTGCGGCATCACTGGTGGCTCGAAGGGCCGCAATCTCCTGCGACCACCAGTACACCTGCTTTTTCGCGGGCAGCCTTCGGGCCCGAGGCATGGCCGCGTCGCACACCGTCGTTAGTGCGACGCGAAACTGGGCTGCACGCTCCTCTGCTCCCAGGGTGACTGGTGGGGGCGCACACCACGCCTCCACCATGGCGGCCTCTTCCGCCATTCCCCGGTCGAGGTGGGCCAGGGTCCACCTTGGGAAAGTCCCTCCTACTCCTCTCCCACTCCGCCCTCTCGAGCTTGGCGGCAGTACCCCCGGCGAGTTGCTGACCCTCATCCGAATGTATAAGTGGTCGGAGAGGGTCTCGACCTCCTCGAGGACGCGCCAGTCTGTGATACGTGCGGCGATGCTGGGGGTCGCGAACGAAATGTCCACGATCGACCCCCCATTTCGCCGCACACACGTGTTGGCGTCACCCCGGTTGAGCACCTCAAGCCCCATCGCCGCCACCCAGTCTTCGAGGGCCACTCCTCTCGGGTCCGTGATGGGGGAACCCCACGCAGCGCTCTTGGCGTTGAGGTCCCCCATCACCACCAATGGCGCCGGCGCCGCCCCTCCGACGACTCTCCCCAGCCCCACCAGGAAGGCTTCAAACTCCCGCAGTGGCCTATTCGGGGAGAAGTAGACTGCTACAAGAACAGTGTCTCCCCACTTGGCCACCGCGAAGCCCGAGCCCCTGGCCATTCCCGATAGGGGGGGGAGGTCACCCATCGCTGGCACCACAATGGCGACCGAGCCATCCGTCGCCCCGACCCAGTTGGGCTGGGGGGGGACGAAGTACGGCTCAGCCATCACCAAAACGCCAATGCCCCACTCCGCCATGACCTGCATCAGCAGGTCTTGGGCGCGGGCGGAATGGTTGGCGTTCGCCTGAAGGACCTCTAAATGGTGGTGTGCTGGCATTTAGACGTCCATCTGGCTCCCTTCCTGACTTGCCGTATTGGCAACACTCCTTATGGGTGGGGGCGTTGGCTGGCCAGCCTTGCCCCTAGTGTGTGGAGGGGCACACCTCCATCCCCCCATAATGTGATCCGCCGGACGTCGCGCCTCGTGGCAAACGTCACAGTGAGGCGTGGCAAGGCAGGAAGCCCTCCAGTGGTCTTGCCCACTGCACCGGTGACACCAATTCGACCGGTTCACCGTTGAGGGGCAGAGGGCTCCGCTGTGTCCGATGCCTTGGCATCGGAAGCACCGCATGGGCCTCCGCTCCAGTGCAGTCACGCTAGCGGACGACCACCCCACCAGTAGTCGTCCAGTCGTTGCTAGCGTGTTGGCCACGGTCACCGGGCACTGCACGTTCGCCATACCGGATCCGTTGAAACGGACCCGGATTGCGCCAACCTTGATCTGGGCGGGGGAGCACCCAGTCTTTGCCTCAATTGCCGCCGCAATGTCTTCCGGGGTGATGGTCTCATCGAGACCACCCACCCGGATCTCTCCCATTTTGACGGGCCGGTAAACTTTGGCGACATCGCCAACCAGCCCGTCAATTTTGGCGCATAGCGCGTCCGCAGCCGCTGCGCCGTCCGCGCCTGGGATCTCAATTAGTCGGGCCCCGGTCTGCGTCTTGCGGACGCGCACATGCTCGAGGCCAACCTCCGCCAGCGAGAAGCTCTTCATGGCCTTAGCCATGACGCTGGCGTAGGTGGCCTCGCTGCCCTCCTGGACGGCTACCACCACAGCAGCCGTCGAGGGAGCAGTCAGTCTCCTCGGGCGCGGCGCGGGCCGTTTGCTCTTGACCACTTGCGGTGGTGCGGCAGCCTTCTTTTTCTTCCTTTTCCCCTTTTTCACCACGTCTGACCACGACATCTGGGTGGGCGGTAGAGCCTCTTGCACTGCCGGCACCGCCGGGGCGAACTCGCGGATGGGAGGGGGACGGGGAGCCGCCAGCGATCTTGCCGCTTTGGCTGGACGAGCGGGGCGCGTTGGCTTGGCGGGAGGTCCCGCCTTGGCTCGCGGAGCCTTTCTAGCGGCAGGAGCCGGCTTGGCGCAGGTAGCCGCTCTGGCGGGAGGAGCTGCTCTAGCTGGGGGAGCCGCCGTGGCATTGGGATCTGCTCTGGCCGGGGGGGCTGCCCTGGTGGAGGTGGAGGGAGCCTCGTTCCTCTTCCGGTCCGCTGCCAGTGGGGGGCGGACAATCGGACCAGCGGGGAGAAGGGCCTGGACTTCCCCAATCCGGACGTTTACCATCTCCCCGATGGACAGGGAGAGGTCCCGCTTCAGGTCTTCTCTCAACACCAGCATGGCCTGCCCCAGAGCATGAGGCAGGCCGTCTTCGGTGGCGGGGCCCTGAGAGGGCTGGCTCTTGCGCTCGGAAAAAGCAGTTCTGAGGGCCTTTAATTCCGACCGCATGGCAGCGAGCTCCTCTCTCATGCGCTTATTGTCGGCGCGCAAGGCCCTCATCTCTTCGTCTTCGCCACCGCCCCTCCCCTGAAGGACGTCTGCGGCCGAAAGGATGTCGTTGCACGCCATGTTCATTCGGCCCCAGACATCCCCCTTCAGGTTGCCGCACTTCTTTACTTCAGCCATTACCTGGCGTGCGGCATTCCTCACTATAGTGACGTACCCATCGCTGTCCTCGTCCTTGAAAGGACTGCAGCTACGGTCTCGTGGGACCGACGAGCTTCTCCTTGAATTTCTCCCATTTTTTTTAAGGGGCTGCTTCTTTCCGTTGTGAGACGGCAGCGACTCACCAATTGCGCGGTACTTGGCAGCCACGTCCGCCGCCGCCTCAACCTCCCCGATCTCGCGGTACCTCAGTACCAGTCCCGGGTACGCTCCCTTCGTACCGGGACCCTTCCCCCTTCTTGCCGTGTTGACTTTTGGCTTAACAGCCGGCCCTGTCAACACGTCGTCTTCCCCTGCATGTGGCCTCTTCACTGTGCGGATATGTACTGATGGAAGCGATGAGTCAGTGACATCACCTTCCTCCAGCGTCATCGCCTCCATTAATTCCGTTTCCTTCAGGCGCGCCATTTCGTGCAGCCTATCAATCTCTTCAGTGTTATCGGTGTCAATTGTGCGTTTGCTATAGTCGTGTTTACGGAGGTCAGCACCGGAGTGCTGACCTACGAGGCGGAATTTGCCCCCCCCAGAGTACGAGGGGCTGCCCGCGTCCGAAGACGCGGGGAGGGATTCTCCCTTGCGGGTACCCTCCTGGGGTAATACATTTTGAATTCCTGCCATGCGTGCTATTTCAGGCCTAGCACTGGCCGTTTGCGGTCTACCTACCACATTCTCCCTGTAGACGCCGCGCACCTACCATCTACAAGGGGCGCACTTTTAGGGAGTATTTGGTTCCCAAGGCCCGCGCTGAGCCTATGAGTGGTTATCCCGCCACTGGTTCGGTGGAAGTGGGTAAGGATGGGTGCTGGGTAGGAAAGGGAAGGATATCAGGGAACGGGACGGGAAGGTGGGAAAAGGAGGGGAAGGTGCCGCTCTTAGTCTGATCCCTCACCCCAAGCCTTTCCGGTATGGGTAGCCCTGTCCGGTATAGCCTCGGGGATCACTGAGACACGCAAGCCCCCCCACCACGGCAAGGTGGCAGCACTTCGGGGGGGAACCTAACCTAACCTAACCTAACCTAACCTAACCTAACCTAACCTAACCTAACCTAACCTAACCTAACCTAACCTAACCTAACCTAACCTAACCTAACCTAACCTAACCTAACCTAACCTAACCTAACCTAACCTAACCTAACCTAACCTAACCTAACCTAACCTAACCTAACCTAACCTAACCTAACCTAACCTAACCTAACCTAACCTAACCTAACCTAACCTAACCTAACCTAACCTAACCTAACCTAACCTAACCTAACCTAACCTAACCTAACCTAACCTAACCTAACCTAACCTAACCTAACCTAACCTAACCTAACCTAACCTAACCTAACCTAACCTAACCTAACCTAACCTAACCTAACCTAACCTAACCTAACCTAACCTAACCTAACCTAACCTAACCTAACCTAACCTAACCTAACCTAACCTAACCTAACCTAACCTAACCTAACCTAACCTAACCTAACCTAACCTACCGAAGGTAAATGAATCTCTTACAATAATTATTATAGAAACCTGGGGAGACAAACGGTTGCGCGATGTAATCGACAGGCCACGCCATCTATTGGTAATTTTGGTCATCAAACTGGAAAAGATCAACTTGGCGAGAAATACCTTTCGATGAAATGAAAAATCAGCGTTATGATACGTACATTCAAAGGTGTTTCGATAAAATAATAGGGACCCCAATCACACATTTGTCATCATGTATCTACGGATAAAAACTTTTTTTTTTTTTTTTTTTTTTTTTTTTTTTTTCGAAATTGAGTCGTTTGATCGGATCGCCAAAATCCCGAACAAAATATTGTCATGGCTGAGGATGGTGATGACTGAGATACGCGTTTTATTTACATATGTATATACAGATATAATTTTTTATATGTTACCTGCCTTCTTGTGCAAATTATGGTTACAAAATTATCAACAACTTTTTAGAGTTTTAGATAATTCTGTAGCTCTGCCTAACCCTCTTTGGGAACGAAGGCGTGAGTGTGAGATGTATGTGTACATTTTTTTTTTTTTTTTTTTTTTTTTTTTTTTTTTTTTTATTTTTTTTTAGTTGATAACGATATTATGTTGTAATCTATAGGGTATTTATTAGAAATAATATTGATTATTATTAGTAATCTGAATTCCTGTTACATTTTGATTAGATATAAAAAATAAAAATAGATTTAGACATAGTAAATTTACTAAGTCGTTCCGTACACTTGTGATGTAATGTCTTTCATTATCGGACAGAGTTGTCACGGAGTGGGGTATCTGGAGTCAAACTTAAAAATAGGCGCACCTTGTTGCAGTCACGTATTACTGAAGTATGAGTGGTGCTTACTAAAATGTTCACCTAGTTCTCAGTTTGAGTGTGTAGGTTTCGTCTCGATCACCCTGGAGTAGATACAGCGCGGGCGAGCTACGGGGGCGCTCGTGGAGGCCGCGGTGGATGATCCCCGCAAACCCCGGTGTCGGCGGCGGCGTCATCAATCATGGCGCTTTTTCATCTCCGAGGATTAATCGCCGGCATTCAGCTGCGACCGGCAATTGTTATAAATTACTGAACCCTACATAATGAAACAATACATACATTTATTTGTTTACGATCACATTTTAATTATGATTATTTGGATGATTATTGGTCTTGTATTGTTTTTTTTTTTCGAGTTGATTAAGTTTAGATTGGCTTGGCTTGGCTTTGGCTTATACAATACAATATAATACAAAATCCTCGCAGAGACACAACAAAAATAATAATAATAAAATAAAATAAAATGAAAAAGCAGTCAGAGAATGTAAAACCATACTAAGTGTAGCGTTCCGAAGTCGATAGTACAAACACAAAAAGTGTGATCGAATTTTCTATATATAAAGATGTTTGGTGCTGTCTTAAGGAGCATCCACAATGAGAGCATGGACGTATATAAGGTTCAAAATAAATAATGGGTTGTAATACAATGAATGGTCATAATACATATTGGTTTTACATCTGAGACAGTAAACTTTCAGGATTTTTTAAAAGGCCATTTTATAGAACCCATTACTTTATGTTACGTTTGTTTTATAACAAAATGTATATTTTTATTACCATTGCTATATTTTAAACTACCCGTTTAAACACTTCAAGTCTGCTAAGTTGTGATAGTTTTCCTTTTAAATTCGTTATATGTGCTGTCATTTAAGATATTTTTCACACATTTCGTACTTACCTACTCGTACTTGTCGTTTTGCCTGTAACCCGTTGCTAATTCTACCCTACTAAACTTAATGGCAATATTTCAGACAAAATAACTGTAGAAATTGCAACCTAGTTACAAACAGAACAGAGTCGAATCTGATTTGGCTGGCTGATTTTGGATTCCCACTCCGCGACTCACATAGATATAGTCTCCTCCCCATCCCAACCCCCACTCCTATCCCCCCTTTTAGGAAAAACCCCGCGGATAAGTAAACGGAGGAAGGACTTTCTCCTCCGGCCTTTCAGCTTTGGCTGGGGTAGTATCCGCGGGAGTCTAAATTCTTGTTGGTAATAGGGGCATTGGTGTTTTTAGCCGGTGTGACCCCGGCAGTACCTGGGCCCTCCATTCCCAGGTCTCCGGAAGGGATTTTCACCTCTGCCCTTTTTCTTTTTCTCTAAAGTAATGTTTTAAAAACAGTAAATAAAAGCAAGGACTTTTGTCTTTGGCCCTTCAGGCGATTACCAAAAAAAAAAAAACTGATTTGGCTATTGAATTTAGGTATTGCATAAAATTAAAAAACGAGTCCCGGCCAACATTAATTTAATCAATATTAAATCGAACTTTTCTCTTTTCTTTTTTTTTCTTGACATTACTAATGAAGACATGACATTGTTGAATCATTTATTATTGAACGAAGTTGGGATTACAATCTCTACAAAGTACTTATGTATTTTTTGAATCATCAAAATGAAAGAAATTAAGTTATAGGTAATGATGGCGATTTTTTATCAAATTCAATCTACTCTTAAAAATCATACTTTTTAAGCGAAATCTATACAAAAATGAAATATAAAAATAATTCCCTGTTTCCCTTGGTCACGCCATAACTCGAGAAGGCTCGTCCGACTTGGATATATTTCTATACCTACTAGGACAAGGTGCCAGACACGGACAGCTTACGCTTGCTTTAGTAACTTCCATGTGGTATCTATCGCTCCAGAATAAAATTAATCTTTAGCTCGTATTGTAGATGGTACTAACTACACTCGTTCTCGTAAAAAATACTTTAATTTCATATCGAAAATGAGTACAGCTGGCGCTATCTGTTGTCAAGTAGCTAAATTACATTCGTAGACAATCATGTTATTTTGATTCATATGAAAAATTTACCATCCATCGCGCTAGAATTAAATTGAACTTTAATTTAATTCGAATTTTAGATGGCACTAGCCGTACTCGTTCCCATAACAAAATGTAAAATGGTTTATCAAACATGAGTACAGCTGATGCTATCTGTTGTCAAGTAGATAAACTACATTCGTTAACAATCATGTTATTTTGATTCATTTAAAATTAACTAACTGACCTAACTGCACCCGTTCTCGTAAATAAATACTTTAATTTCATATCGAAAATGAGTACAGCTAGCGCCATCTGTTGACAAGTAGACAAACTACATTCGTTAACAATCATATATCGGGCAAGAATGAAATTAACCTTTAGCTCGTATTGTGGATGGAGCTCACTACACTCGTTCTCGTAAAAAGTACTTTGATTCCATATCAAAAATGAGTACAGGTTGCGCTATCTGTTGTCAAGTAGCTAAATTACAGTCGTTGACAATCATGTTATTTTGATTCATATGAAATTTTTGCCATGTATTGCGCCAGAATGAAATTGAATTTTAATTCGTGTCGTAAATAACGCTAGCCGTACACAGTCCCTTAAAAAGTACTTAAATCCTATCCTACATAAAAAATGAGTACAACTGGCGCCATCGTTGTCAAGTAGCCAAACAACATCAGTTAAAAAACATGACGTCATTTTGATTCATTTTACTATGTATTGCGCCAAAATGAAATTGAACTTTAATTCGTGTTGCAGATGGCGCTAGCTGCGCTAGTTGCCGTAAAGAAACGTTCATCCTAATTCGAAAATGAGTACAGCTGGCGCCATCTGTGGTCTAGTATCTGAATCACATTTGTTAACAATCATGTTTTTTCGATTCATTTTTTTTGCCATTTATCGCGTCAGAATGAAATTGAATTTAAATTCGAATCGTAGATATCACTAGCCGTACTCATCCCCGTAAAAAATCTTAAATCCTGTATCAAAAATAAGTACAGGTGGCGCCATCTATTGTCAAGTAGCTAAAGTACATTCGTTAACAATAATGTTATTTTGATTAATTTTACCATGACTATATCGCGCCAAAATGAAATTGTACTTTAATTCATATTGTAAGACGGCGCAAGCTACAATCTTTCTCGTAAAAATGACTTAAATCCTGTTTCGAAAATGAGTATAACTCGCGCTATCTGTAGTCAAATAGTTAAAATTTGCTAATTTTATTGATATCTCGAAGAATGTTGATTTTGATAACTTATTACCTACACTTTTCCTTACACGAGGAGGGTGCATGTAACGGAACAGATTGACAGAAAACGTCAACACTTGCGCAAATAAGTTAAATCTAGATACTCGGTGTGGGCCACTTGCAGGACCTACACATAGATAACTCTAGTTTTAGTGTAGTTATGTCAAAATGTTTCGAACTGCCAATCTTAAATTAGATTACGTTAAGTTAAGTTTTGGTGCAAGCCGACCCCACATTCTAAAAATACTAATTCTGTTTGAAATTTACCTTATTGAACAGAGCGGGTTCCTTTCATACAGACATTTAAAATACTTACCTAGTGCAGGTTTAATGTCTTATTAGGTAATGTGTTACAGAATAAAATAAACATTTTAATTTTTAATTTTTATTTATTATAAAACCATGTATTTGCTTTGTGTAGGATCGCGTGCTTTTCGTTGTACCAATAGGTGTGATGAATGTTATGTCAACGCGCCGGGCCCCGCGCCCGCGCAGCCTCGACGAGCTCTGCCGCGCCCCGGCCGGTTCCCACTCGTCGGAGATCGGGCCCGGATTTTAATCGGGTGTCGGCGCCCCTGTTCACACTCGTCGGTTGTCGGCCACGATCGCAGCTGGCGCAAGTATTTTGGTCAGTCTGTACACAATGGACGTCGATGAAGCTATTGTTGGGATGTATTATTTGAGAAGGAAACAAATAATGTCAGCTATTTGAGAAAAGAAAATATTGGGTGCACCCAATCCTTACGGAAAGATTTAGTTTGGGAATATTTCACAACTTAATAACTGAATCGAGAAGTGATGAAATCAAGTTTTTCATTTCCTTTAGGATGTCAATTACTACGTTGAGTGATCAATTGGCTCGAATATCAGTAAACACAAACTACTAAAATACAAGATTAAGAGATTTGACATCCGACCAATGTGAACAGACTCATACTTACTCATTCTTACGCGAGTGACAATCGATACGATTTTTTTCCCGTATTAGAGGGCTGGCAAAACATTCGCCTGTCAGCATCGACAAGTGTGAATAGCTTCATATAAAATATTCTGCCACTGGAACATCCGATTAAAATCCGGGCCTAACATCCGACAAGTGCGAATCAGCTGTACGTCGAGAAAACTAACGTCCCGCCCAACTAGATAAAAATCCGTTACTTTCCGGCCAGTATGTAAGAACGAGAGTAACGGAAGCTATATCCGCCGATAAAAACAACTATAATGCGAGGGATAAATCGAAGAAGACCCCGCGGCCCTGCGCGTGAGCAGGCGGCCCGGCGCCAGCGTGCAGCGTGGTGGACGCGGCTCGGGACGACTCGGCGAGTGCGGGGGACGCACCGGACGCGACGCGGCGGCTCGGCGGCCGCGGCCGGAGTCGTCGCTCCGGAGAGTATTTCAATATTGAGGCCGCCGCATCGATTTGCGATTCACTTTTCGTCTAATTATACCGCAACCTTCGAGCCCGCGCGCCGCAAACCGCCGAGGAAGGAAACAGTCGCCGACCGAGGAACCATCAACGCCGAAATGTACCTATTCGTAATGCCAGATATTTTGCGGCTGACTTACTGTTATTTATAATCAGATGCTAAAAAAAAAAAATATACCATTCTGATAAGTTAGTTCCTAAATTAATAGTTTTATTTAGTGCCTTAAGCCCCAAAGAAATCTCTATCAAAACGCGATTGTAGCATTAAAACACAGTTTTTGCTTAAAAGGTTTAAGAAACAAACAAATACAAATAGAGTTTTAACAAATATTATACATATAACATGGTTAGGATTTAAATTATGAATTACTGAATACTTTGAAAAACTTTAGAGCAACCTTTAAACCACCAAACAACAAGTCCGAAATGAGTATTTTTACAAAACGTTGTAGCGTTGGGTGTGGGTACAAAGCGAAAGTGGGCTTGGGCGGGACATATAACCAGGAAGGACGCAAGCCGTTGGAACAGATGTGTATTGGAGTGGAGACCACGCGAAAACACACGAGCACGCGGGAGGCCGCCCCAACGCTGGGTGGATGACATCAGACGGCACGCAGGCCGTGACTGAGCGCGCGTTACGAAGTTTATCGTTTTTCTATATATTAAATATATTTAGCTTCTCGTTTACACCGAACCGACAATACGCTATTAAGTACAACAAACAATACAGAAAATGAGCATGCTCACGGTCGGCGGCGGACAATACGTTTTTGAGTTACGGGTGATTTAAATGTTATACTTAATGAAAATCATCAAAGTTACTTTACATACAAAATTAGATCATACTTGTGGTGTTTGGATATACATATTTTTTTTGTGTTTGTCGTAATGGAGACGAAACTGGCCTCTATTCTACTGGGGAAACGATATTACTTAGTTAGTTACTTTTACTTACTTATATTCCTTTTTACATGTTATCGTAATTTTCAACGTTACTTCAGCTTTTATTTACTTGACAGTAATGGTGGCCGAGTAAAAAAAAGGACAACATGTCAAAGGCAATAATTATAGTTTTACGTAGTAGAATAATCCTGATTGTGGTCCAAGATGCTCTTGCCTGGTTTTTTATAAAATCGGTTATCAAATCGCAAAATCCAGCTAAATCCGGTTCTGACCCAATTAAGCATAGGTATTCTAATATTACTATTTGTTTACGAGCCCTAAAAATACGAAAACACGAATCCTTGTCCGCATTATTAAGTATTACATTAACGGCAGATTTTTCAATCCCCAGATAAAAGTATCCGTCAGTTAAATGTATTACTATCCTTTTTTGAAGTCATATGAAAGTAAAGGATAGAGCTAAAATTTACCATCCGGATAGCTTTATCTGGGGATTGAAAAATCAGCCCTAAATTACATTAAATCACGCCGGTTTCCCAGAGGGGTAGGCAGGGACTAATTCTTTCCACCTGCAACGATTCTAACAAATCTCTTCCACATTCATTTATCGAGTCATGCATTTTAAGTAGGTACTTCCGTTTGAAAAGAAATAAACCTACCATCGTTCCTTATTATATAATATATATACAATTCCGCATGTTATATTCAAAATTCAAAGCTGGCGCTTTGAGTGTTGTGCCCCAGTGTGCATGTCCTGGTTAAGCAAAATCCGCGAATGGACCGGAGTGGCAAGCACTGCAAAGGACGAGGATAATGTTCACAGTGGAGGCAACCTTCAGCAGGTAGTTGGAGAGGCACGAGAAGAGGCAGAATCGGTGTCGTCGCGTTGTTCATTCCAATTAGTATTATGTTTTGTACCAATTCACATTTTCTTAAGAAGAGCACTAGTCAACCACAATATGTCAATATTGAAGTGATTGTTTTGACATGAATGCCACACTCGTAGTATGACCAAAATCTTCAGTCATCAAGTAGAAACCTAGTTTTCCGATGATTCCCTGATCGCGTCTTTTCATCGACGCGGAACCTACTAATGCGAGGTTTTACGTATTGCTTTCTCGGCCTAGATTATAAGTAGTAATCGGACAGTCGCCAGATCATTACGAAAACAAGTGTTTCCGATGAGTCATTTCCTTGTCACTGCAGCTCTAAATGGGTTTTCTGTCGCAGTGACAATGCACCCGAAATAACCGCACGGCGGCGGCGAGGATGCTCATAAATGGCAGTCGGCGCGCGCGCCGCGCTGCCGGGAAGCGCCTTGTAGGGCGCGCCGGTGGCGCGCAGGGCGCGGGGGAGCGCGGGGGGAGCGCGGGGGGAGCGCGGGGGGAGCGCGGGGGGAGCGCGGGGAGCGCTCACAGGTAAGTATATAGCCGCGCGCCGCGCGCCGCCGCCTACTGCCGCCGCGCCGCCCCGACACCCCACACCGTGAGTGTCTTTTGTCTAAACCGACTTCTTATTCTCTTGGTTATTAATAACTTCCGTATTTTCTTAGATCAGTTCACGATAGTGTTATTATGTATATTTTTAACTGTATGCAGTAAAGCTAGGAAAACCTGAGAACTAGGAGTGATTCTGTATTTGTCCAAGAATACCGTAAGTTCGCACCATCGGTGTTATCTCTTTTTGGTGTAAAACGTCCATTCGCCCTTAGGACCGAAGAAAGTGTGCGTGTGCGGGTGTTACTCACGGAAACCGTTTGTTTGTTGCAGGACAGAGTTCGGGTATTTTGTTCTGTGAGCGCAAGTAAGAGCGACAGTCAGCATGTGCGACGAGGATGCGGGCGCGCTGGTCGTGGACAACGGGTCCGGCATGTGCAAGGCGGGCTTCGCCGGCGACGACGCGCCGCGCGCCGTGTTCCCCTCCATCGTAGGTCGCCCGCGCCACCAGGGCGTCATGGTGGGCATGGGGCAGAAGGACTCCTACGTAGGAGACGAGGCCCAGAGCAAAAGAGGTATCCTCACCCTGAAGTACCCCATCGAGCACGGCATCATCACAAACTGGGATGACATGGAAAAGATCTGGCATCACACCTTCTACAATGAGCTGCGCGTCGCGCCAGAAGAGCACCCGATCCTGCTGACAGAGGCGCCACTCAACCCCAAAGCTAACCGTGAGAAGATGACGCAGATCATGTTCGAGACGTTCAACTGCCCCGCCATGTACGTCGCCATCCAGGCCGTGCTCTCCCTGTACGCCTCCGGTCGTACCACCGGTATCGTCCTAGACTCCGGAGATGGTGTCTCCCACACCGTCCCCATCTACGAAGGTTACGCCCTCCCCCACGCCATCCTACGTCTGGACTTGGCCGGTCGCGACTTGACCGACTACCTCATGAAGATCCTTACCGAGCGCGGCTATTCCTTTACTACCACCGCTGAGAGGGAAATCGTTCGTGACATCAAGGAAAAGCTATGCTACGTCGCCCTCGACTTCGAGCAGGAAATGCAAACGGCGGCGGCGTCCACCTCCCTAGAGAAGTCCTACGAGCTCCCCGACGGACAGGTCATAACCATCGGTAACGAGAGGTTCCGTTGCCCCGAGGCCCTGTTCCAGCCATCTTTCCTGGGTATGGAATCCTGCGGCATCCACGAGACTGTGTATAACTCCATCATGAAGTGCGACGTCGACATCCGTAAGGACCTGTACGCCAACACAGTGCTCTCCGGTGGTACCACCATGTACCCCGGTATTGCTGACAGGATGCAAAAGGAGATCACTGCGCTGGCTCCCTCCACCATCAAGATCAAGATCATCGCTCCCCCCGAGAGAAAGTACTCCGTATGGATCGGCGGATCCATCCTGGCTTCCCTGTCCACCTTCCAGCAGATGTGGATCTCGAAGCAGGAGTACGACGAGTCGGGGCCCGGCATCGTGCACCGCAAGTGCTTCTAGGCCTCGCGCCGCCCGCGCGCCGCGCCCCCACCCCGCTGCGGAACCGCTCGTGTTCCGTTATCTCGCTTTTACTCAAATTTTTTACGCGCTGCGGCGTCAATGTATTTATTTTGTATTCGCTGTCGGAGACTGCACGCTCTTGCGTTATCGTGTAAGTGGGTTAATTTAAGTTTATGTTGTTTAATAATATAACTTTTGTTACTGAACTCACTGCCTAATTGATTAACATCTCCCGAGCGGCCCTCCACTGCACACTTCTGAGAGCTCGCTACTTTAAGCCATAACACCAGCTACAGCTACACAAACATCTTTACTGCAGCTTAGTGCTAATATTAGTCGCGCCGCGGCACATTGCTGAATGCCTGATTACTTTAATTATAGCAGTAGGCGCGGGATGGCCGTATAAGGCGCGCGTATTATTAGAGCGGCGATCGAAGTGCTCTGAATTAGCGGTGCATCGATGCAGCTGCCAATGATCGGCGACAGGCGGCGACACACCGCGCGCGTCGCTCCGCCGCCGCGCCGTCGCCGCAACGCTGCAAATAGCCGCAGCACCGACTCGACAAGCATAGACTTTAGTGTGCAAAAACAAAGGTGATATTTGTGATACAAAAAGATCATCTTCGTTCCAAAGTGTCCGAGCTAAATATATCTGTTACTTAACTAAACAACTGTTGATAGGCAGATGCAGCTAGTTAACAGATAGCTACAGGCAGGGCCGGTATTCTAGGCGCTAAAAACCATATCTTGATAGCTCTTATTTCCTTGACAGTAATGACGACTGACGTCAAAACAATACCGTAACAGGTCAAATACGATATGGTTTTTACCGCCGGGAATAGAGGCGCAGTTCTAGCAATTGAAGCAGCAACAGGTCAGTCAACCTATCTTTGACAGTTTATTATGGTCTAAGATCCGAATAGGGTCCGACCTTCACCCAGCTGTTTATTCAATAAAAAGTATTTTGTATCAAATTTAATATGGTAAGAAATATATGGCGAATAGGTTGACTGAAAAAATTCAGTCCAGTACAGACCATAATAAAAAAAAAACGAAAAATGAACTTTTTTTTAAAATTGCTATTTCTCGTTTAATAGACCAATTACATACTAATCGAATGCAAACGTTACGTTTAGTGCAAATTATTAGTATCGACTTACCTACCTACCCTGAATGTGACATTCGCAAATAATTGGAATATAGGAATGGAAAACATAGGAATGTGTGCTAAACATAGTAACTATTTACTTTACGCCGACGATGCAAAAATCTATAAAATAATTACTTCTTTAGATGATTGTTATAAATTGGAATCTGATATGGAATCACTAGCGGGATATTGTAGCAACAACCAGTTATATCTTAATCCCGATAAATGTTTTGTTGTTTCGTATACCCGCAAGAAGAACCCAATCCTATTTAATTATTCTCTTAACAATTGTAACATAAACAGAGTTGACAAAATTCGTGATCTCGGCGTCATTTTGGATAGTAAGCTCACTTTTATCCCGCATATTGATTCTATTGTCCAAAGGGCCTACAAACAGCTTGGGTTTATCCTTAGAGTTTGTAAGCCTTTTCGTCAAACAACCACCTATACCATTTTGTATTACAGCTTGGTTCGCTCCATTTTAGACTTCGGCTGTATTATTTGGAGCCCTTTCTATGCATGTCATAAAAATAGAATCGAGAGAATTCAAAAGAAATTCCTTAAAACTCTGGATTATAGAATGGGCCGTGGTAATGACTACAACTTATATAAAGATGCTTTAATTCGTTACAGAATGTTACCGTTAGACAGTCGTCGAAGCCAATTTGATGTAATGTTTCTTTTCAAATTACTGCATTACATCATCGACTCCCCCTCACTTCTTGGTAGAATATCATTTAAAGTTCCTCATCGCCCTACACGCCGTAGAAACTTATTTGTTGTACCTGCCTCTACTACTATTTACGCTTCAAATGCCTTCTTCAATCGCTGTCTCGATTATTATAATAAAGAATTATATAATATAGATATTTTCAAATCTAATAGTTGTAATAGGTTCAAAGATCAAGTGATTCGTCACTTTAACTCTTGTCTTACTTGATTACATTGCACACAGGCTTTGACATACCTAACAAAAAATAAAAGTTCATTTTTTGTTGTTATAAAGTATATACTTACACATTATTATTATTTTTTGATTTATATTGTTTTACTTCCTGGATTCCACCATACTGGGAAAGGTCACTTTTTTCTTTTTTTTCTTTTTTTCTTTATTATTACTGGTATTCGAATGTACTCGTATGATCCTTCTAGTAAGGTTTACTATCTGTTGTTCTACCACTCTCGTGTACCATTTTCACAAGTATTTAGTGTTAATCAAATACTTATTGTTAATTTGTTACTTACTTTAAACACAATATCTCATTTTGCGTCTCATTGTTTACCGCTTCCAATGTAAAATGTAATGCAATTAGTATGTTTAAGTATGGCACTCAAGGTCCTTTCATAGAATGTATTTTTTGTAATACTTATAAGACTGTATGTTGCCTAAATAAATTAAAAAAAAAAAAAAAAAAAAAAATTAACGCAAAGGGTTAAAGGCCAAACTTAAGTTCGTTGTTAAAAAAAACTTAATTCGATATTCCTACTCTTCAAATGCACGTTCAAGTTTATTTTTTATTGTCCATTTTACGTTGTTTTCCTATAACTTGTGCTTGCTTCTTGCCTAATTTCCTGATTCTAGGTAAACGGGAACTAGATCGGTTTTTTGCTGGTTTATTGCTTCAAGGGACTGTAGCCCCAAGCACTTAACTTTGTCCCGATAGACAGGCAGCCGGACAACGAATTGATCAAGTAAGGGGTCTTTTTTAATTTTGTGGCACGGAACCCTAAAAACCATTGCTTCTTATGAGGCTCTGTTTTTTTATCTCGTGTGGTATAAAGCAAGGGGATATGCACGTTTTTCATATGAAATGTATTCTTAGGCTAAGAAGTAAGCGAAATAGTGGATGAAGTAGTTCAACGCGAAACAGCTGGCACGCGATCTGACGCTCCCGTCACGCCGCTACTTCGATCAACTTACAGCGGCCGGGCAGGTCGACGCGGCCGTTTGTCACATATGAATAATCACAGCAGTCCGGGCCAGACATCGGTGCTCACTTTACAACCTTGTCACTATCACTCGAGTGACAAACTCGATTGGCAGTTCAATTATAGTACGTACAGTAGTACAATCTAGGGCAAGCATATGGGAGCGAACATTCAACAAACCGCAGCCGGCGCGCACGTGGCCCGGCCGGCCGCCGCGCCGCCGCCGCGCGCGGGCAGCCGACCGCGACGGAACAGGGCTCCAATTACTTTTGCGTTTGCACTAGTCTACTAAATTTAAATTGCTACCCGTCCATCCGACCATTAAAAATAACAATAAAAGTTATATCTTTAAAATGGTTTACGACTTAATTAATTTTGAATTTAGCTGAGGCTACAGAACAGCTGTAAATGTCAAATTTATAGACGTTACGCCAGTTCAAGAGGCAAGCATTCTGTAGTACAAAGGCGCATGTCTACGAACGTTGTACATTGATGCGACCGAAAGGCAAGAGAACGGCTTTCTGTTGTATAGACGAGTGCCCATTCAAGGGACCACAATGCCTATCATTTACAGAAGCTCCGCACTACTCGTACCGACGAGGCCGTCAATGATTTATGTCTAAATATTACGTCGCTCGTTTGCGCTTGCACACGAATGATTCCGTCTTGAGGTCACTATCAAAAACACGAATAGGTTTCTTAATTTAAAAACTTAATCTCATAATGACTTCGATCCAAAACGTCTGAGTCCCATAACGCCTAAGTTCTGATGCGAAAAAAATTCAGAATGACTTAAATCCAAATTTGAAAGGCAAAATGTCAAATAAATAAATAATATCAGGATAGTAAAGCAGTTATGAAGAGGGTTAATCAACTTTTAAAAATGTCAGATATTTTATGATTAGGTAATTTTAGATTTAAGGCGTTTTGGGATAAAGATTGCCCTACGGTAAAAGAAAGTAAATGTATTTTTTTTTTCAAAATCAACTTTTGTACATTATTGATGGTTACGGATGTTGCTACATTATAACAATCATGAAAAGAGTTTAAAGTGTGAAAGATCACCAGAAGAGCTTAAAGTGAAGAATACAATTTCGCAAATGAAAGTAACTGCAGGCACTTGTCAAGCATATAGGTAAGTATGTACTGAAAAACGAAATAAAACACAATTGCAAAATTGTAAATTTCTTACTTGTTCACTTAAAGAATAAATAAAGTAATCGCATGTTGATTACTTTGTTTTAAGTTGTAGATGGTCTTTTTTTGGTAAAAATGCTTTATTGAGACAGATTAAACGAGATGTTAAGAATTTTAATAATATTATTAGCAATCAGGTACTTAGGCATTTTGAGCAAAAACAAGTCGTTTTGAGATGAAGACGTATACCAATACGTACAGGGTATTTTTTTTTGTCCTAGTGAAACCTACTCAAACTGAGAATTTTTAAGCATTGGAGATGGCGTCTGCGGTTATAATTTAGGCAAGTTTAACTTAATCAACCTTAGATATTTTTGTTTTGTTCATTATTTACGCTCCACAAAACTGATTCACTGAAGTACTGTACTTATCACGATACGGTTTTGTTCGCTGAGTTGGTTCGATTCCTTTGCAATTTCCAGTACGATTTATGTATCTCGGAGACTCGTTTCGAAATATTGGCTCGGAGTATGGAGAAGTCGTAGCCTATCGGAGAGGAGGTAAATGAAACAAGTCCTCGTGTAACACTGTGTATAATATATTAATCTTACAAAAGAATGTACAAATGTACACGTATCATTACTAACTGTACACAGCGGCCGGACGAGAGTCGCGAGCCTTTAGCGTTTCCTTTTCCCATTGCATATTTACAACATTACGTATGTACACTAGACGACGGAGTAAATAGTCGACGGTCGCCGGCAGCACGCCGGCGCTTACACTAGGCAACACAACAGTAACACGTCCTTACGGGTACGAATAGACAGAACACCACTACGAGCATGCGATATTAGAGTTAGTGTCACGGCACACGAAGCGTCATGCACGCGGCGGGCGCGCGGCCTACAGCAGGCGCGTGTGGGCCGGCGCGTCGTCGTGGCTGTCAGCGCACTCGAAGCGGATGTGGCGCGCGTCGGCGCGGCGTCGCTCCGCCTCCGCGCCGCACTCGTCGCGCTCGTCGTGCGCGTCCCGCTCAGCGGGGTCGCCGGGTGCGCTCTCCGCGCCCCCCGCGCCCCGCGCCGCTAGTCACACCTTGTCCTCGGGCCCGCCCGGCGCCGCCGACCGCACGAACTGCAACACACGCACACGGTCAGAGTCGGGCGAGGGCGCGGCGCAGTCGGCCGCGCAGGCCAGCAGGCGCGCGCGCAGCGGGGTACTCACGCTGACGGTGGTGTTGGTGGTGGAGTTGGCGCGCGGGCGGAATGTCAGCACGCGCCAGCGCCGCCGCAGCTGCGCCAGCACTTCGCCGTTGCAGAAGCAGAACAGCACCGCCACGCACAGCCCCTGCAGTGAGGCGCACAGCGCTGACGCGTACTCATACACCAGCCACCAGCGCGCCTCGCGGCTCGGCCGGAAGGGAGTCAGCAGGTACTGCAGGCCCAGCAGCGGTGCCAGCAAGCACGTGGCGCGCAGCGCGTGCAGCGCCGTGGCCGAGGGCCTCGCCGCGCCGCCCGCGCCGCCCGCGCCGCCGCCCGCACGCAGCTTTGTGCACAGCACGCGCACGATGTTGCACAGGAAGCCCAGGTTGAGCAACACGGCCACACACACGAGGATGGCCAGCTCGAGCGGCGGCGCACCGTCGTCCATCCAGCACAGCTCGTCGCCGGCGGCGGCGCGGCGCGCGGCGTGCACGATCGCGGACGGCACGGGCAGCAGCCAGCCGGCCACCAGTAGCGCGCGTAACAGGCGCCGCTCGGACACGAAGGCAGACACGAGCACGGTGTGCAGGTACAGCCCCTCGCACAGCATCCACGTGTAGTTGGTGAGCAGCGCGTACTGCAGCGTGGCGTTGAGCACGCGGCACCACACCGGCGACGCGGCCACCGTCTCCGGCGCGCGCATCACCAGCGCGTACCACACCAGCCACAGCGTGTTGTTCAGCGCAAAAGACGCGAACAGGTTTATGTGAACTGTGATGCGCGCGCAGCGCAGGCTCCTGCACAAAGAGACACGCGTCAGCACACGCACACAGCGACAGCGGGCGCGGCGCAACCCTCCAAGCTCACCGGAAGTAGCAGAGGATGCCGAGCGACAGCAGCAGCGCCACCAGTGACACGGCGTAGCCGGCCTCGTACACCGCGATGACGTCGCTCACGTCCTGCGGCGAGAAATACGTTAGTCCCATCGGTCACCTGAGTTCGGGCGCGTGAGCCGAGCGAAGGATATTGTATTACGAGAGACGAACATCGTCCGCCGGGACGCAGTTGGTGTAGTTGGACCAGGGCAGCCCGGTGGAGGGGTGGCTCCACCATGACCCGTTGCTCAGGCAGTCCTTGTGAGCAAAACCTGTGGGACAGAATTCAGCGTCAGCGTTGGTTGTTACGGAAGGACGTTAATATCCACACACTCGGTGTACTTAAGGTAGTATGCGCCGTTACGTTCAACGTATGATGAGAATACTTTACATTTTGTCATGTAAGTTATAAACGTAATAATTGCATTTTGACCGTTGGTACGAACATGTGGGGAGTACTCACGGTCGGTGTGGAAGCCGGGCACGAAGCCGGGGCAGGGCGCGCGCGCCGCGGCGCCGGCGCGCGTCGCCGGCCAGCACTGCCAGGAGTCGAACGTGCCCGGGCAGAACAGCCCTGCGCACACACAAACTAATTAAGCACATGAAAAAGTTACCAGTCAAATAACTTGACTCGAGCAAGCGATTTATGCAGCCAGTGTCATAGGGACCAGCGAGCGGACCTGCTAGAGGAGGTGTTCTTTTTATAATGGTGATTATTATTTAGACCTTTAATATTTGAGTAGGTTAGTTTTATTTTAATTTAAACAAGTTTAGTTTTAACTTTTAATTGTATTAATTTAATAAATGATATAATTATTAGCGATTTATTAATTAATATTGTAGAGAAATCAGTAAATAATGAAAGTATAGAACTCTGCGTGGATATATTTGCACTTCTAATCAACGAAGCTTCCACCGACTCAGCTCGGACATCCGACGTGATCATTGTAAGGGTATAAAGGTGCTTTTCCACCGGCGGCGCGAGGCGAGACGAGGCGGGACGAGAATTGAAATTTGTATAATGAATCTCGCAACCTCCGCCCCGCGCGCGCGGTGGAAATGGGTTTTTTAATACAAATAAAAATTCTCGCGCCGCCTCGTCTCGTCTCGCGCCGCCGTTGGAAAAGCACCTTTAGTCAGGACAATCATCCTAACTAGCAATTTTTTTATCTTACAAGTGACCTAAGAGTATATTTCTTTAATTTTAAGCTAGCTAGCTAGCTGTAAGTGTCGATTTAGGTGCATTTTATAAGAGAATTCTCACTCATAGTCAACTTATAACGTTCTTGTTGATGATTAGGTCGTAGCACTTACTATAATCTTGTGACTGCTGTTGTAACACCAAAATAACTTACAAAGGTTTTATAATGGCATGGTTTAAGGGAAATGTAATTCGTCTTATATTGCACTCTGGAAGATCATTCTAGGAGTATATTTATCTCAACGCCCGAAAAAAGTGCGTGTTGCGAGCTCTCTTTATGTAAGTACCTTTTTTTGTATTTGTAGTAAAGATTAATTATGTTCCGTCATCAATTCGTTGATTTACTTGAAGGTAACACATACATATTAATTTAAACAACTTGCGGAGTACATTTCTTCGAATAAATGAATTCAAATATTTTCTCAGGCCCACTTCGTAGTGTATTTAGAATAATTGTAACAAATTATTAATTATTCGTAAAAATAAAAACTGACGCCATTAAAGATTGATACAACCAATTAGTCTTCTATAAGAAAGCTGAAAGGCTTAAATGTCTTATTTCACACTCCATTAGTCAAATTTAAACCTCTTGGCTTATTGAACACTTGCATAAGGTAACTACTAGCAGCCATTTAATAAAATTAGGGTTCCTTTTGGCCATTGGCCAAAATTGTTGTCTAGAGGTGTTATATAGGTGTAAGCCGTCGATATTAATGTTTAGTGAAAGGTTATCGGGTACAGAAATAAGTTCGTGTTCAAAAAGTTTTTCCAACTCTTTTCTTAAGCTGTTATGCCAATAAGACCCTGTCCCTATTGTGTCAAACTGTATTTTTTGTCCGCTGGTTTAGAACAAAGTTCGGGCATCTTTGGGTAGTATGTGTTTGATTCTTTTATTAATAATCACTGAAATTTCATTAAGCACTGAGTGCGGTATATTATTTAGAACAGCCCATATTTTAATTTCTTCACGAAAATGTTTTTTTTTTCAATAATCAATTTTATCTGTTTCACATTCACTTTCACCGCTATCGTCTGCATCAAATTTCATACTAGAATCTGCTAGTTCAGTCTTTAGAGCAGCTGTCTTCTTTTTTTTGCACGGAACTATCTAATAATTTACAAGATCCTACGTATTCTGACGTAGAACTAGTAGGACCTGGTAGCTTTTTTAGTAAGTGTATGTATTTTTGATTAACTTTATTCCTATAAGTATATAATATGCACCACTTCTTTTAAATCTTTTCCATTTTTCCTAATCCATGTTGTTGTTTAACTGTAACAAACACTTAGCAGATTGTTTACACGAATAGGTTCGTTACGAGTATAATATTGGATATTCTTTATCAAGTGTTCATAGGTCTTTTAAAAGACAAAATATTCTAATAGAGTTCTACGAATATGCTTCTTTTCTTTAATTTGGCTCAGACAAGACAATTCACATTTACAACTTGTTAGCTTTACAGCAGTTGTATGCAAACGTTTATTAAGGTCATAATTCTAAAAAAACACACACTGCAAACCATTTTAAGAAAAAAATATACTTTTAAGATGGTTTTTAAGTGTAAACAATATTCAAGAGCAATTGCTCTTTGAAAATACACTAATAAGACAACTGTACCTATAAATGACTAATAAAACACTCAATGCAGACTGCTAAGAAAGAATGCATTTTAAGGTTGCTTTTTCCAAGTGTAAAAAATAATTCTGATAAATGTCTTACAACGATTCCTTATAAACCTCTATTTAGAGGACGTACAAGTGTCAGTGTCCTTATAGTACAAAACATCTTAAATCATGCTTTTGTAGATAAGATGTACTGTCGTAGTCAAGACACATGTAAGTCTGCTGTAACACCTTAGTTCTTAAATCAGCTTATCCTTAAGAGAAAATTGCTAGTTGGGATCGTACCAATTTAATGTAGTTTTGAACCATGTAATGCCTTGTGTTTAAGATTGATTTAAGTATGTCTGTCTAGGTTTTTGGTGTACCCAAAGGGTGCCATCTGGACCCTATGTCGTTCGTCCATCCTACCTAAAGCGGCGGTTTATTTTTAATCGTTATAAGTAACCGGTTGAATAGTTTACAAGATGTGTATTATTATGGTGGATTTTTCAAGTCTAATATAACTAACAAAAGGGAAAAGTTACCTTTAAAATATTGCAGTTTTTGTACAGGCTATATTTTCAAACTGCGTCTTACTTGGGTCCAAATTATGATTACCAAACATTTGAGCCTCGTAAAAGTTATACAACAAATACCAAATGAACCGTAAGGTCGCAGTGGTGATGGCCCGGCGCTACTGGCTACATGCACTCATCGGCGGGGGGCGCGGTGCGGTTGAGTCACTCGGCGCAGGCGGGGCGGGCGCGCGCCTCGCTCGCCGGGTCGTTCATGGCGCAGGCCCCGCGCTACTGGCTACACGCACTCACCGGCGGGGGGCACCGTGCGGTTCAGCCGCTCGGCGCAGGCGGCGCGGTCGCGCGCCTCACGCGCCGGGTCGTTCATGGCGCAGGCGCCGCGCCGGCGCGCGCTACTTCCTCATGCTCTACCCGACAACCTGAAACATCACCGTATTTCATGTAGATAATTCTAGAAATGATCTGCCACATTAACATTGTTTATTGAAATGTTGCATAATTGTTAATTCATAAAATTGTTGACATACTTCGTTATTAAATCAGAGTACCTAAGTATAAGTTTTGTTACGTCTTCAAATTTGAAATAACTTAATTGATTCATGTCAATGTCATTATTATTTAAAAAAAAAAATGATATTAAGAAAAACAATTGCGTCCGAAGACACTGACGAGCAGGCAGGTGTATCCAATTCGAGCAAATTAAAACCAAGGCCGGGCGTCCGTGGCCTCTCGCACGTAATTAAAACATGTAAACCACAATTAATTGGGAATAAAAGGACGTTAAAAAAACCTTTTTCCTGTCAGTCTACAGTCCACAGCAACCAACGGTACCGCACGCCTACCTACGAGTATTACTACTCATACACATGCATACCCACAGACCTTCACGCCTGGCTCCCGATGGGGTCGGCAGAGACTATGGAACGCCAGGGGCACCGGTCTAAGCATACAACTTTCGCTTCCTCAACATTCATCAACCTCTTCATGCACGTACTAAGACTTACGTCGGCTTAGGGTGCTTCCGATTTGGCCCTTATTCAGTACGTATACTAGTACATAGTTTATTGAAACGTTTTAGTTAAAAGTTAAAACCGCAATAACATTGGTTCAGTGGTTTTCGATTGATGCGAGTAAAAACAAACAGACAAACAGAAACTAAAAATAAATTGAGACGCTACAGTTAATATATTAATTTCTTTAAAAGTTCTCTTAAAGAGTCACGCGAGTTTATAAATATGTAACGAAGTTTCTGACAAATTTGTTTCGCGGTTGTTAGTTTTTTGTAAAGTGACACTTTAATAATAATAATAATCTCTTTATTTCAGAATACCAGGACTCCATAGTTTTGTTAGTTACATTCTTGCAGCTATGTTATTTACACACCTTAAACTACATTCAATTAAAATAAATATATAAAATAATAATAAATACATCAATCTGGGTCAAGTGCTACCCCTTTAATCTGCGCAGCCCAGTGCTTGAATATGGAGCAGTCATATTTTTGAGCAATGATGGTTAGAATGCCGTTGGTGCTTTTCCTGATTCGTCCCAACAGAGATGCAATCCTCTTTCTTAGAATTGCTGGAAACCCATCGGTTCGGGCTTCGCAGAACATACCAGAGACACTGCATGTCCTGGACAAGCCCAACAGCTGAGCATTCTAAACGCATTGTTATATTGAACTCTCAGGGCGCTGAATGATCGTTTCGTATAACGCACCCACAGGCTGCTCGAGTAGAAACTCTGACAATATGCTCTGAATAGAGTTATTTTAACTTCACTGGAGCACCGAGCAAACCTGCGGGCCAGCATATTTCCACGAACCGCCAGCGCCCTGCGCTCCCTCTCAATATCCTGGTCATCGTTTAGGTCGTTGGTAATAATGTGACCAAGATACTTGCACCTTTCCACAGCTCTGAGAGGCACACCATTCAGTACAATGCTTGCATATTTAGCCAACAGATATAAACTTGAAAACTATTTGAACCATGCCTAATAAAATAAAATTATCTTTAATATATTTAAATAGACTCATACTCGTAATCATTAATCGTGTTTCACGAAATTAAATAGTTTTTTTATAATTTTGCACAGTTGTCATTTTGAGGTTATTTCCATGGCCTAAAAATGGTCAATACCCAATCACTGAAAATGGCGATAATCCTTCATTCACAAACACCGTGATAGGCTGTTTAAGAGTTTCCAAAGTAAATAAAAAAAAAACAGTACAATCACTTTAGTCCGCCTATACAAGGCTATTATGAATCATTTTTAAAAGGGCCATTCGTTCTATTTATAACTTAAATTCTCGTGACTCCTTAAGAGATCTATTTAAAGAAATTAATATCTTAACTGTAGCATCTCAATTTATTTATGAGAATATTATTTATGTTATGAAAAATTTAGATTCTTTCACCAAAAATTCTGATATACATAATTTAAATACAAGAAATAAAAATAAAATTGCTATTCGAAAATTCCGCGTCCGTAAAGTAAATAAATCATTTGTTGGTCAATGCATTCATTTCTACCTGACGTAGGTAGTTTTAAAGCTATCGTTTCCAGCACTTAAAAATTACTTAAAAAAGTCGTTAATGTCTAAAGCGTACATAGGGTCGAGGACTACCTAACAGACAAAAATGCTTGGCCTAAACCCGAAACTTAGTCATTCATTAATAATTTGTGCAAATGCAAAAGTTGTATCTTGTCTAGGGGACACCGTTGATGTAGGAAAACATGTCGAAACTTTTACGTGGTTATCTTGTTGGTTTTTTTTCCTCGTTTTTCTCCCTCTATCTCTCTCTCCTAATGTTTTGTCATGTTTTCCTGCTGAACTACGCATGATATTTGATATTATATTTAATATAATATTTATAGCTTTATATAATACTAGACTAAGTAGTATCATTGTAGTAAGAAAAATGGTTAAAAAATGACTGACTGCTGAGTTTCTTGCGGCGTTTCTTCTCGGCAGTGGTCTCCTCTTGGGAAGCGCTGGTAGACTCTCTCTGACGTGTAAAAGTGCCCGTGCGGCCTACTTACTGAATAAATGACTTTTATCTTTTTTTTATCTTTATAGCATGCGAAGAGAAAAAGTTTTCTACACTGATTACCTTAACTATTTGCCTAGCAAACAGTTGCTTTAAGCGATGATCGGAACGCGGCTCGGGGAATAATAATATATTTGGTCGCGAATGAGTAACGGCGGGCGGCAGTAACCGAGATTCATCGGCGGTCGCCGCTACCATCAGTTATTCATGCGGCTGTTACAGTAATAGCCAGCTCCCCCCACCCCCAGCGGGCCCCTCCCCGCCGCGCTGCCGAGCGCGGCAAAGACACGAAGGCGCCTAATTGATTATTATTTCAAGTTTTCGTCATTTGTCGTATAAAGGAGCAACACTGTGTAAACTTGAAAAACAAAGCTTGTGTGTAGTTACAAAGAAAAAATGGAATAGTTAAGAATAGAATACTTTATTCGTTAATTCTTGAACAATTACGTTTAAAATGTACATAAACATAAAGTACCTATACCAGAAGACATTGTCAACTTACAGATAAATAATATTTATTTAACATTTTATTATTATTTATTACTTAATAGTGCTAGTGTTAATATCTTGTACATTAAATATTGTGTTTTCAATCATCAATCCTGTCTCGCTGGCCACGTCTTTAACGCGCTGTGGGAGCTTGTTGTAAAGACTTGGCCCCATCACCTGCGGGTTTTTATTCGACATGACCAACCTTCTACGAACTTTTATTAAGCGATTCGCGTTTCTTGTGTTAAAATGATGTACGTCAGTGCCACGCTTATAGGATTTTAGGTTATTCTTTACGTACATTATGGTATCGCGTATAATCGCACAATCAATATCCCCAAGGTTTTGAATAGAACTCGACAAGATGTTTTTCGAAGCACCTTTGTAATAATGCGACGAGCTTGCTTCTAAAGTATTAGTTAGGTAGTACTCGTTGGCTATCTGTCGAGTTTCCCCTGAGGATAACACCGTATGAGATTATAGAGTGCACATACGCGTAGTATTCCTGTAACGAGGTTCAGCCGACGCCAACTTACTCAACTTGCGTAGAGCGTAAATGGAAGTGGCCAGCTGGTTGTACACGTGCTCGACGTGTGGTTTCCACGACAATGTGCTGTCGAGTTGGAACCCTAGAAACCTAACCAGTTTAGATGTCGATAAATTATAATTTGTGGGAATATATAATTACTTTAAAATGAATAAAAAAGCAACCACCACTCCTACAGTACCTAATACCTTCGCAACACGAAGATAATCCAGCTGTGCCACCATGACATAATATGTAGAATGCATGAATTTTAATAAATGTGTTTAACATTTATAATGCAATTTCACTCTACTCGCCGATCGGTCTCGCCGATGAATATAACAGATGGTTCTAATGTCATAATGGAAGTTGAGGATACCGCATTTTTATGACTTACTGTAGATAAGCATTGTAAATGTTAGCACCATACATAGATGAGTTATGTACCAAGCTCAAATTTAAACACCCATGACGTAAAATAATACATAGCTCATCAATTGAAGCGGGCAAATGGCTTACTTTAGATATATTTGCTCACGCTTGAGCTATGGCATGATATCCTGGGGCAACTCTACCGATTGGTTAAAGGCATTTAAAGTGCAAAAACGTTGCGTAAGAGCACTTTGTGGTGCACATCATAGGGTAACATGCCAGCCCCTCTTTATTAAATACGGAATTCTTTCACTTCCCTGTATATACAGGTATATTAAGAAATAGCTGTATTTACTAAGAAACATGTAGAACTGTTTGGATATAACACAAATCTACGAAATAACTCAAGATTGTCTGTTTCATGTTCCTGTTCATGTTCATGTTTATGGTGCGGCAATTAAGATATTTAATAATAATCCGACATGACATATTTAAGAGTTTTGAGAATGATGCTTTTCATAAAGCTATTAATAAGTGGTTATTGAGAAAAGCATTTAACTCTAATAAATAACTTTTGAATAATAAAGGTAAATTATAAAATACCAGTCTTTATAAGTAGATAAACTGTTACGTAGAACATTAGGTTAAGTCATGCATAAAATATGATACACCACAAATATGGTAGCCTATAGTAGGAAGCGTTTGCTATTACTGTATCACCTCATGTCCCTATACCTAGTCATGCAATAAATGATATTTCATTTGATAGCTGGTAGTAAGTAATTGAACAACCTCTCATTATTTACTTAAGGACTAAGAATCGCAATCAACTTTATATTTATTAGTTTATTTCAAATATATAAGGGAATATGCGAAGACCGAATGCCGACACACAATAAATATTTAGATAAACTGATCTTCGATAAAAAATATTAATATTTCGGTTTCATGCTCGAGCTTTGGTGTTGTAAAAAAAAAAACATTCGCTATTGTTAAATTAGGAATAAAAAAGGTTTACACGAAATAACTGTGTCAGCTGTTCTTACCTATTACGAAAAAATAATAGTTACAACTTGATAGCAACGTAATAAATGTCAGGTGTTTTAACAGATGAACTGTCTTAACAATCTGTTATTGTAGAAGTTAGGATAATAATAAAAGTTCGTTTTGTCTTATGTCATACATTCTCATTGACATTGACGTTGGCGAAATCATCGACAACTTCGATGGAGCCTACCTACAAAAACTGAATTGAATTAGATCAACTGTCGGATCTCAAAAATGGTCGCAAAAGCAAGCGTTAGCATTCTCCAACAAAACTGGGAAGTTAAGCCTAAAAGCAAGCAATGGGGCGTATCTTTTTAAGGGAATAATCATGACGAAGAGAAAATGTTTCAAGGATAAGGAGCAAAAATGTAATGTAAAGCCCTTAAAGCTCATAAAGGTTTCGTGAAATGGTTAAATGGAAAAGACGCGTTGAGGTGCGGCGGCCCGCGCGCGCGCCGCGTCCGCGCGCGCCGCGACACGAACAATCAATTAGGCACTGCGGCGGCGGCGCGCGGCTGCCGACGAGGGCTTCGATTAACATAAAGAAAAAACAATTTTGAAACTCTACTTTGTCAGTCTTCATTCTACGCACGCCCAGTTTTAGTGAAAACTGACAGTTGTAATTGATCTGGGCTAACCGTAGCGGCCTCTTAATACTTTGAGAGCGCTTTCTTAATAGGATTCGGTGTTAAAGTGGGCCGCTCAGCTGATACTAGCATCATCGGTTCTTTTATCGGCGACCTTCCGCAAATGTATGGGAGGCAGGTACCTGTGGAACGCCGCGGCCGCCGGCGGCTCGGCCCAGCGCGACGCCGCGCCGCGGCTCGCCTTACTGTGCTCCTGAAACAAACGACAACGGTCAACCATACTGAACCCTACCAATACCAAAAAGTGTTTTAATCAAAGGTGTCCAATGTTCTAATGATTGTTACTTATTTTTAGTATCTTTACTATTTACTCTATTTACTTCGTAGAAGTTTGCCTCGATGACCGCAACGTACATTGAAGCAACCGTGCAACGTCAATTATTTGAGCGGCGGGCCGGGCCGTAGTGGATTGTAAACACTTTAAGACACTAGTCATATTAGTCAAGAGTATTATTGTTCATCCTTATCATTATGAGATGGCTAATCAGGAATGTGTAGAGCTGGTTTTTGGGGTCCAGAAGTCGACCGGTCAAGTGGTCATCTCTAGGAATGGTTGTTTTTAACCTAAAAACTTCACTACTCGTACTAAAAACCACACCATACATTTATTTTGAACATCAGATTTTATTACGCGAGTTTGCTCATCCTCTATATTCAAAATCATACACAAAAGCCCTCGAATTGTAATTAAGGTAACGCAACATAACAGTTATCATTGCACAATCTGTCGAGTCACCGCAACGATGTTCTCTATGATTTTTGCGCCTAGGCCTGAGGAAGTACCGCAAGCTCGGGCGCGCGAGCTCTCGGAACAAACGCCGCGAGGTTGCGGCGGGATGTCGCGCGATATTCGACGATCACCGCGCGGAATATTGTGCTCTATTCCGCCGCGTATTTCCGGCGCCGCGCTTATCATATAAGACTTAAGAAACACCAGTATTTAATATGACGTGTAAAAGGGAATTGATAATTTTTTTCTCTCGGTCATAATAATTTAAAAAAAGGACCGATCTTTGTTAAATACGTGCATATAAAATATTATATTATATTTATGGGAGAACAGATGTTTATTGGTAAGGTATTTTTTGCGTTAAATCTTTTATTTCAAAACACACAGAAAGATGTCGTGTTTCGGGGCAGCCTACCAGCAGCGACCATGACTCCATCTTTAGCAAAACAGGACCGCACTGCTGTTATGTCACCTCGGTGTTAGATTAAAGTTTTACATTGTTACATGTATGTTAGTCTTTAAGGTATTTGTAATTATGGGCCTTGGAGTGCCTTATTTCCTCGTTGAGTAAGTTTATTTATTTATTAAGCTAAAAAGTTTACATGACATCTTTTAACAGTGGTTCCCACACTAGGTCAGGCCTATATGACGTTTTTATTTTATTTGGCAAATAATCTTCCGTGCCTTCGGTCCCCACGGCTCAAGAGATTCAACGGCAAAAGCCGCAAATATGCAATTATCAGCTACATTTGCATAATTGCGCACCTTGTACCATCGGGTTTCTTGTCATCGCCACGTGCCAGCCCACTAGGTTTTACATAGAAAGATTCAATGCAATTGTTTTATCTGTTGTGCAGGGTTAGTGGACTACTGGAAGTACGAGTAAGCGCAACATCTTAACATATCAGTGCGCGGAAGAGAAGGTGCGTCGCCAGCGTGCGCCGGCAACAGCCGCGACGATAACGGGAAATAGACCTTACCGGTCGGAAATTGTCACGTGCCTTAATCACTTCAGCTCCGGAAATTTCGAGTGAAACGAGTCAATACGAGCTTCGTGTCGCGCCGCGCCGCGCCATGTCGCGACACGGCGCTCGTCTACAGCGGGGCAGAGCGACGCGGGCTCATTTCCGCAGCGAGTTCCGGGCGCACGCTGCACCCTACGCCTGCGCCGCGCCCGGTCAACAACTCTCTCACGAATGTCCAAGATAAAACTAGTTTTAATGCAGCCGATGACATTTAAATCTTCTGCCATAATTGTTATTCTCATTTAAGAATGTTCAAGTTTTAAATGTTTAAAGTTTTGCAAACTTAGACGAAGTTTGCAGTTTTTGTTGAATAATGAATATTGCTCTTGTCGCAATCTTGAAAATAACGAAATAACTTTTAAATAGTTTTATGGAGATTCTGTAGTGATAGTGATCTTTATGTTAGCCGCGGCACGTGCTACGCAGAGCTACGGCGGCGCTACGAAGCTCGCTTCGTTGTATGAGAAATCTCACCGAAGTAGTCGTTCAGATTGTTTATTCATAATGTATTCAACATTTTCGATTTGATATTATGCTTATTATTTATGTCCACTAAGTTGATTACGAAATTAGATACTTACTTTAAAAAATTAGAACCTTATGTATATGGATGACCTTTAAGTAATAATGGACGACATTCTATAAAAGCAAAAAAAAGAAAAAAAGAAGTAAAACCAAAACCAGATTACACTTGAGAGCTTAGAGGACACAATTATGGATATTAAACGTCCAAGTAATATGTTTTTTCAATATTTAGTGCTTTCATGAAGAATAGAGGTTTTGTGGTCGCAGGTACTCGCTCATTAAATTGATAGCAGTATTTTCAAATGATCGTCGATAACATCCGTCGTACCGTCATGTGTTCCTGGTGTAACATTCTTCTTTATTCATTTATTCATTGCGTTCACCGGCAACGCGCAATAAAACCGACAGGTGGGCATATTTATAGGGGAGGGGGCCAAATACAAACGTTTGCGTAGGAGCAGTCATTCTTTCTTTTCTCGAATGGTACCATAAGTAACGGCTCCGGCAATAGGTAAGCCGCCGGCGGCTCCGAGGGAAGTGATACCTCCGGGATCGTCACATTTGAGCCGTGGACGGAGTCCATCCATCATGGTCGCTGGCAGCCGCCGCCGCGCACCGCTCCCGCCCCGCTCTCGCGCCGCCCGCGGCCCGCGGAGCGACCATTGTGCGCTATGAAAGGAGCGGCATCGACGCTGATTTATTTATCAATTACTGACGGCCACCTCTCCTCCCTCCGAATTGATCTTATTTGATGAATGCTCCGCGACGCCATTGTTGCCAAACGTTATTCAGATCACAATTGTCTGACAAATCTATATTTTTAGTGCTGCTGGTAGTTTTTATTCTTATGCCTATTTCGTTTAATATTATCTACGAACAAAATGCTATTAAATAGAATTAATGATATGTCACACAAAATTATTTTTATAAAGCTTGCGTAAATAAACGCTATGACGCTTTCAACTTGACTTGTTGTATTGGCCGGGGCGACCTGTGGCCGCCGGCTCGCGCGGGCCGCGCGCCCGGCTGCTGGCGGCGCCCGCCCGGCTCGGGCGCCCGCTAGGGACGCGCCTTTATACTCTGCTTCCCTTGCTTTGAGAGTGCACCAGCCGCTGCCGCAACAATGTAACAATTTGAAATATATCTTCTCCGCTCGGAGGCAGACTACTGTCACGCACGCGGCAAGCTCCGAGCAACCCACTCTAAAGCTCCACGTTGTCGACACTACAGCTACACGAGACCGCGTAGCTGTAGTCCGCGGGGAACATGTCAAATTAGTTATTAATGAAGCGAAGAGGTCTAGTAATTACAATTTACATTGATAAAGTAATGTTTCGAGATGCGGTTATTAATTGTTAGAGCGAACGAGGGCGGCGCGGCGCACATACTTATAACGAATCGTAGAAAAACAATCGCGACTACAGGCCACTAAAGTGTATGCCTACTAAAAATCATCTAAGACAGCATCAAGTAACTTTAAATAGAAAATTCGTTAAACCGTGTGGTTTTTTGAGATAGTTGTTTGTATTTGTAGTAACGGCTTCGGAACCCTTCACTGAGCATGGTCCCACATGATCTTGCTCGGTTTTTTCCTACTTAAGAAAAGGTGCAAAAACCCATCGCGGTTACAAGAAACATTAGGCTCAGACCCGTCATTTCCCGTCTCGACTCATCAAACTCTTTTAAACATATCCACTGGCGTTAACCTTTAGGTACAGCGAGCTCATATTTGTTCCTGTCACGTGTGACACCGAAAAGTTGTTTTATCGACAGCTACGAGTTCGCGAAACGAACTGAGCCCGACACGTGACAACGCAGGAAACACGCCCGGAGCCGTCCCCGCACACGCCGGCTTCCACAGTGCAAGTATCTCCGACACGCACACAAACAACCTAGCCACGATGTCCTGATCACTTCAAGCTTTCAAGTGATTATTATGAATGGCCCATTTGTCTGGCGGCGAGGCGCGCCGGCTGCGATCGCCTCGATCCGTCACCGCCGAAATTCCTTCATTAATCCAGCGGCTGTCACCGCGCCAGAAACAGAAGCAACCGTAATGAACATTCGTAAATGTAAAATTAACACGAATTAGTTCCAATTGAGAACGAGTTGTAGAAAAATGTAAATTATGCGAGTGGAACCGTGCGAATTGCTTCAACGCGTGGCGATGTATAGTATCGTAAAAATGCAAAGTGGTTAATGAAAACGCGAAGAGTGACCAGCCAGCCGCGAGCGCCCCGCGCGGTTGTCGATTCGTTATCGCTGACGTTTATTACACGCAGGACAGACGCTCCGGCGCGAACATTTTGTATAGGTAATTAATTAATAATGTTTGCGGAACCATAGCGACGTTGACGTGAGTGTGAATGTGAGTCGCGCCGGGTCGGCGGCGGCGGCCACCGGGAGCGGGGCTCACCGATTTAACGATGAACTGAAGCTCAAATTTTGGCTATAATGAGAAATTTCGATGGAAATCTCTAAATTGCAATTTTGTCGATTAGTCGATGAAAAAGCGCGCGGCCGGGGCGCCCGCGCGCGTCATGTTTATTACTTATTGAGTAATCACTCTCCGGCCTCGACCGGGTCGCTTCAATTACTGATCCATTTCTAAATTGAGAAAGAACGGTTATTTATTTCATCCTTTTTTGATCAAATTAGAGTTCGGGATGGCATTCCTTGTAGAATTAAATTAATTTGATGTGGAAATACGTAATGTATAGTATGCTCCATGCTACAAATACGATAGCTACAATAAGAACACGATACAATGTAGAACATACATTTAATATCTTAAGAAATTGTCCGGTAACTAGTACATTTTCAAAAGTCTCTCATGTTACTAAAGACGTAAACATTCACGTATCGGCAACTTTTCGGGCCATTACCCGCGCGATGAGCCCCGCGCGGTGACGAGCCGCGACGGCCGCGTGTGCCGCCGCCTCTGAGCCTCCGTGGAGGGTAGTACAGTTTATAGTTTACAGATGTTAATACATTTTTACCACTGGTGGATATTTCTTTTTTACCATTGACTGAACTAAGTAGTTAATATTATTAACATCGGAGACTGTGATATTTATTGAATAGACCACCAGCTGTAGGTAACGTTGGCTGTAGGTAGTGGGGAGTCTCCACCTGTGCCACGGTCCGCACTGCGGACAAATGACTTGCGAAAACGATTAATCTTAACATTGATAATTATATCTAAATAATGTTTTTATTAGCTATTCAACAACATTTTATCCGAGATTGTAAAACTTTTGCTTTACGCGTACGGGAGGGACCCCGGAAAAAGTTTTGTTACTCATTTATAAATATCTACATGTTTACAAAATTTCAGGGCCTCTATTCAATGCGGTAATACATATTGCCTTTGACGTGTGTTCGCATTGCTTTGAACCCGGCCGCCATTATTGCCAAGTTAATAAAAGCTATCAAAACATCGACAATACGTAAACACATCAACAGCAATCATTAAGATTTAATTTAATTTATCGCGTAGAGTCTCGGCCCAGTTTTGTGACCTTGATAGTTTTTGCGAAAGAGAGAGTGGTGAAATTATAAAGGTTTCTAGTTCTATTACGGAACCCTGAGAAGCTCACTCTTGTTACAGTGCGATAGGTGTATTTCCTCTCGTCTCGGTCGGACTCTCGCTCTTACGCGAGTCTAAACGACTTTACCCGAACCCGAAACACTTGTCAACACTTGTCTTGCGTTGTTCTAAGGGGCCCCATATACGGTACGATCCGTCGTTACGGTCCGTCGGTTCAGACTGAAATCAAGCGATGGATTGTACGTGTGTGGCAATATCGCATCTAAATTTCAATCGAAATATGAATCGTCACGATATCGTTTTAGATCGATCGTAACGACGGATCGTTCCGTATATGGCGGCCTTTATACTCACCAAGAAACAAGCTTAATATGAAGCAAAGCGACCCTGCCTACAAAACTAGCGGTCCTGGGTTCAAATCCCAGTAAGGGCAGATATTTGTGTGATGAGCGTGAATATTTGTTCCCGCATCATGGATGTTTTCTAAGTAATTAAAGTATACATATATTTCTCTAAATAAGTATTTATATCGTTGTCTAGTACCCATAGTACAAGTCTAGAGCTTAGTTTGGGACTAGGTCAATTGGTGTGATATTGACCCAAACACAAAAAAAAAGCAGAGTCGGGGTCGCACGCAAGTGTTCACAATGGCTTCAGTTAATAATGATGCAATTTAACATAACTATTTATACAATATTATTGGATTTCCAAAAGAAAAACACAAAGAGAAAAAATAATGAAACGAAATTAAACACTAGTTCGAAATTTTTGCATGTCGATGTCAGAGTAAATTGGCGCCGAAACACAATTAGCTCGCCGAAGCTTTTACCTTTGAGCCGCGCCGCGCGCGCTGTTCTCGATAACTCGATAACTCATTAAATTCCGGCTTCGATTTTGATCACATTGATTAACGTAATGATGCGCGTACGTTTATCGCGAGGTCACAGTCACCCGGCATTCTCTGAGTTAACAAAGTTCTCACGGCATTTAATTAAATTTAGAGAATTCACTCATTCAATTAAATAGAACTCAATTCTGTTTTGATCCAAATATTACAAAGATATACGATAAGTGCTTTTATGTTATGAAAAAATACTATAATTTATTTAATGAACCTGAATATTAAAACCTTTGAATCATTTCCCTGCGGGTTCCCTCCCGCCCCGCGGCCAGCCCCCGCGGCTCGCGTGTTCGAGTAATTTTGAGAGTTTTCGAATCAAAAAGCCATAAACATAATTCAAAACAGTGCCGCGACCAGCCGCTACGGGCTCCGCGTGCTACACCTCGCGTGCTACGGCGCTACGTGTGCCGCTACGAGCCCCCAGGGAGGCTGGCGGCTCTACAGACGTTGCCCCTGTTTTATGTTTTTTTAAGTAGGGACAGTTCATTACTCTCACCTTCGTGAATGTATGTTCTCTTGCGCCGCCCAACACATGCACGCTCGTGTATCGTACGCACGGCTATAAAACTAAAGCTGAGCGAATCTTTCCATTTGGCCAGCATGTTGCGGTTGATGAGTTTTTTGCTCGACATTTTTCTATTTAAAGTCGAAATTCGTCATCATATGGACTTCTGCAATTTGTTTCGTGCACCCTCTGTGGCACTTAATCACGTTAAGAATTTGTTTGAGAATTTTCCAACAACGATGCAGTATGTGAGTTTATGAAATGAACCCGCGTTTCGCCGCCTGTTTAATAAACACAGGCTTTATGTCCAACTCTTTCGCACTTCAAGCAGCACGACTTTGGACCGACCTTCCCTTAATATCAAAGAAACTCCGATTAAGCTTGCCTTTGAAAAGAAAGTTCGTGAATTTTTTGTAGGTAGAATTGACATCATCTTGATTTTCTGATTGCTTTATCTGTAATTTTTTGCGCTAATCCTCATGTATATATTATGTATGTATTTATTTAATAGTACAATTTAGGTAAGTATTTATATTAGTTTAATATATTGATATGTAGGTATAACATATATTATTATGTATAAATTATATGTTGGATCGTATGTAGCACCGCCTCCAATGTCACTGCTTTGCCCAAAGGTTTACTGGTAGAGAATGACTTACGGTATTAAGTTCGCGTTTTGTATATTAAGTGTATTTATTGTGTGCAATAAATAAACGTGTTAAGAACAAACCACGAACACGCAACATAACTATTTGATACTCTATCTTAACTATTCTCAGAAACGATATGTGTATTTTTGACACGGAAATTTTGTTAAATTAAACCCTAAAGCTTTAAAATAAAATCGCCCTCTTAATTGTATTTTACCTGAAGTTAAAACCCTGATTTGTGCCAAGAAGCCATTAAGAAGCGGCGTGACGTCACGGCGGCGCCGCTCGGCGTGACGCGCAACAAACACACGGACAGGCAGCCACGTGCCGCCGACGCAATTAAGTAACGCTTGATAATCCGCGAGCTTGTTGACGCCCTCGTCAGAAACGTGCTTAAGGGACACAAATTGTTTCTTAAAAATGTTTATTTTATCTGAGAGGGCAGTGCTAATAAGAGTACACCTGCGGGGATTGGGAGCGGGGCGCGGGGAGGGGGGGGGGCGGCTCCGTCACCTGCGCACGCTCGTCATCCTAGCCACCGGAACATCAGAAAATTAAAATGATCACCAAGTTACGAGAAGGTATGTCATATAAATGTGTGTAACTAGTAGCTCAACTTAGAAATCTTTTTCAGACTGAATGTCGGTCGATGTAATTGCGTAGTTCTAAATTAAGATTTTATTTTGAAATACCAGGAAACCATTTTTTATTCCGTGTATACAACTCTGAAAAGGATGTTGATCTAGAAGTTTCTCGGAACTCCGGGTATCATTCCTCTTTGTTTTGAACTATTTACAATATTGTTAACGTTCAGCTCTTATTTCGTTTCGTGTAATTAATGTGTTTTTTGTAGAATAAATTTTAATTTACTTGCCATTAAAAAAACAAGTTAGCTTATACCTGATATTTTAAACTTCTTATTTGACTGTTACCTCACTAAACTCCACCCGCATGACATGTCGTTGGTTTTTACAAACGTTAAGTCTTGCAGGCTAAGCCAAATGCAGCATTTCTTAGTCAAAGCTAGATCTGTGTGAAGCACGTCATCACTTTTAGCACTTTCTGATGAACATTAATTAATTGATTGAATAAATTTGATTCAATATCACATTCCGACCGACGTCTATTATGCCTAAGGTTTTGTTTTATAAAGGCAAAAACAGAGATCTTTGTTTAATTACATAATATGGAAACAAATAGGCAAAAAGGTATGTACCTATAGATATGTGAATTTTGGTTTGAGGTACTGTGGTAAGGATATACCTCAGCACAACGGCACAATATTAACGAGGTACCTTTTTGAACGGTTACTTTCTGCTGCCTTTAAAAGTCATAAAAGCCGTCCGAATTGCTTACTTACTTACTTACTTTTACTTACTAACACTGAATCAAACCCACGTCCTCCGAGCTCGCAGTGCACATACATTTTAATGGGCAGGGGGAAATGGGAAGTTCAATAATAATATTCATACAATTTTCTCGCATCCACGTTACCCCTCCGAGTGCCGGTGTATAGCAATCTCTGTCAACTATTCAAAGCAGGGTTCAGTGAGATGTGTCGCGGCCGGCAACAGCGCGCGGCGGTGAACAGCGGCTCGTAAACCACCGTAACACTGTACAGGCGTACTCGGAATCAGTAACGATTACACATTTAGACTGTGTTTCCCTGCGCCCGCGGAGTATCAACAGGAAATGAACACGTCCGGAGCGGAGGCTCGCGACGCCGGCGGCTGGAGTCCGACGAAGCTCCCGACTCGTTTGATCGCTGGCGGAAGTTGCTGGGCGACGGACCAAATGGCGGCGGACGAAACAAACCCAAATTATAATATGTCCCGATAATGAACTTAAGACTTTGCTAAAACAGCGGCTTCACACAACAAGTAATTAGCGTAAACACGAGCGCGAACTTCGATTAAAGCGGAACGTTAGTGTCAGGTGAACCGATGTCAACATGATTGTAAAACGTCACTGCTTTCATTTTTAGACAACTATTTGTATGGAAAGCTAAAACCGGGGGGGGTAAGTATATGTTGTTAGGACGTTGGGTGACGTCATCTATGTAGTAATAATTAGGTTTTTTTTTATAGTATGTAAAACTATTATGGTAAATTGTATTTTAAAATTAATTTTATGAATTATCTAAATACGTACTATAATACTTAATTAGAAATAAAATGTGATAACAACGAATAGTGCGTCTATATCGTAGCAATTGTCACCGCGGCGCTGTCGCCCGTCGCTCGGCGAGTCGCTTCTTCGCCTCAGTATTCGGGAAAGTTTGGGGAAATCGACAAAATAAAATTCATACATTCCGCTGAAGTTCGGGCGGGCTGGAGGGGCAACGGGCGGACGAGGGATGAATTGACTTTACATCAATTGGATACAGTACGGTGGAAAATAAAATTAATGCATTTGAATGATAAAACATACAATATAAATAAAAAAACCATGTGTGTTTGTCCCCTCTGCTAATTAAATTTCAATCAGCTGCCCATATTACCTCAAAGGCTCAGCTATTAACAAACAAAAGCTCGCACCCACTTCAGAAGACAAGCAGCCCGCGTGATGCAGCGATGTGTACCTAGTCACAGCGCTGGGTGCCAGCTGGGCCTCCAGGATTTAGAGCCTTTAGCAGACTTTATTTGTAGTCACACATCTGTCGAGCCTTTGCTGCTCGCTGGTCTATCCGTCTATTTGCCGTTATCGTTAAATAACGACATGGGGTTTAAAAAATGAATTTCCAACAATTAATTTTTAGAAAAATTTGTTAATCATATTATCAAATTAGGTCAACCGGAACATTCTGTTTGCGTTTGATTCTTGTAGGTGGCATTTAAGGATGTCCTCCAGATCATCTCAAGAAAAAATAATATTTACAAACATAAATCGGTTTAAAGTGTTTCCGTAAGCACCCGCCCATGCGCACACGCCCCCCCCCCCCTCCTCCACACACGCGCCCGCGCAACATCTGGAGCGAAAAAACCAAGATCCGGTCACACGCCGTCCCGAAATACTCTCTTTATAGTCGGCATGAAATGATACATCGCGCGGAGACTTTACGATTGCAGCCTGCGCGCCGCGACCAATCGTGCATGGGAACAAACGTGTTAATATTCGCAAAAATGCAAGATCGCCGAGTCATCACGCACTCAGCACGCCCGGAAGCAAGGCTACAGCAACTGCGTGCCGCGCGAGCCGCGCGTGCCGCGTGCCGCCGCGTCAGCATACGCGCCGCTTTACCTTAACACCATCATTTCATAATAATAATTATGTGAATTACTTTCGTCTCCTACTTCGAGCGACCATCATCTACTTAGTTTAAGCTTGTAATTTTAGATTATAATTTCTGAAATACAATTACTTTATCGCATTTTTGGTTTTCTTTCGAGCCTCTAGCTGCTGCTATCGTAATTTGGGCAATACTCTACTGTGAAATTACAACGTAAGCTGGTAAATTCTTAACTACTTGCAATTAAATTGTTTGCATTATTAACTGGTGTTGATATGAGTGAACGCCGAGCCGAGGGCGGCGATTTGCGAACTCGCTCGTCGGGCTCAGCCGGGCGGCGGCGCTCACGCGTCTGCCGCTCGGAGGATGCAGAATAAATTAAAACTAATAGATCGTTTGTTCTTTAGCTGCTTGCTTAGCAAAGCTTGTTTGCATTTTAACAAGGTTCATTCAAAATTCAGCAAATAGAAGCATCCTCGCCAGGTCTGAAACAGGTAGCAAAACCATAAACAATTAACAAATTTAACTATGCATATAGGAAAATCAGTCTTAGTTAAGAAGAGAGCATTGAACGTTCACTAAAAAAAAATAATATTTGTTTACTTTCATACAGTAAAACACAAAGTTGGTATTCTGTTGGGTTCTATAGACATGTTGTATGCATAGAAAATAATAATGTCCCGCTGCATTAAAGCCTATCCTAACCTATCGTCGCTTCTGTAGTCGTCTTCAAGTTTCGTGTTGTTTGCAATGGCTGCATTGTTTTTATAACAATCAACAGTAATTATGTAAATTCCGAACGCATGACGATCGATCTATAGCGGAAGCTTCGCATTTCAAATCGTAGGATGCTTACTTTTCGTCTGAAGACTCTTCATTGTTCTCCTCAGAATCGCTTGATGAAGAAGTACCATAATTTAACAACGCGTTCATTTCTTAGATGAAGCTCTTTTAAGTACTGAGAAGGAAGAAAAGTAATATAATTTCTATTTAAAAAAATATTTGTTTATACTACCCACTACACTACTCAGCACGCGTCGTCGTTACACAGATTATGTTACGCTTACGCTTCGTTCGTTGCCTTCGTTGGTTGCATTATCTATCTCTCTCTATGGTTGCATTGCATCATCGATGTCATTGAGCAAGACAAGACAGTGTTGCAGGTTTTTTTTCCACCTTCCCCTTCAGGTGTATTTAATAAAAACCCTAGTTTCTCGAGCACGATTAATAAATAATCACGATTTATGATCTAACTCAAAAATTCAAAAATATTTATTCAGTAAATTGGCCACATGAGGGCTCTTTTACACGTCGTTAATATGTAGTGAAACTACTAAGCGCTACAGTAAGTGTATATTTATGATTAAACATGTATCGGAATATTACAGAGCAAATATTTTCCACGACGGTACTCCCGCGAAATAGGTTAGTTTATGCTCGTAAAAGTCAAGGTGCGATTGTGCGATAACTCCAGCGCAGGGAACGGCCGGTCATTGCAGCGCAAATAGTAGGTACTACCTGTACAATTTAGTAGCTAAGATATTTTACAGTTTCCTACTTTCCTCAATTTAGCACCAATGATGATGTGTAGTCGCGATGTGCGCAGCGGCGTTGAGGGCGCCAATATTGTTGATATTTCACGAGCAACTCGGAACACGCGCAGCCCCGGGGGGCGGCAACTTTATTATATCAGTGGGTTACAGGGACTTACCGGAGCCGCGGGTAATATGTTATTTAGGGCCCGCGGGGCGCCAGCGAGCAAATGCTCTAACAAACCTTGTTTTTACGATCTGCTTGAAAATTCAGACAAGATACTTAGAAGCTGAACAAGTAACAGAGCTTCGTGAACACAACCAGCCTCCGCCGGTCACCCGCGCTAATGTCCGACATCGGAATAGTGTAAAGTGGTTTTGTTTTCGAATATCCACCTTACTTACTTAGCTATATTAAATGTCAAATTGTAGCAACGATCCTAGTTCCAATATACCGGTTAGTTTGCTGGTAGTTATTTTGCAAGGTTGAGAAAAACATTACGAAGTAGTAAATCACGCAGCCGTGCGCTCGCAATCACCTGTTTGTTCAGGCAACACCTGACATCAATACACATGACGAAGCGGCTGATCAAACATGCGGATGTCTTAACTGAGTCCAGGCACTCATTTAATCTAATACGGATCTATTTCGCTATCGGTAAAAGTTTCAATTGATTGGGTGTGTATTGGTTGTAACCTAAGCATAATAATATAATGTTATGTTATCAATGCCAAGTTTGCTATTGTTAATTGAACAGTTAGCATACTATACGGACCGTTGCTTCAAATAGGCTTAACTAACGACAACTTTTACTTATTTATGGAGTTAAGTTACTTTGAAAACGCAAATTCATCGATTGAAACCGGTACTCCGAGATGCGCATAAGGATTTGACCTTTTTCCAGCACATAGACACAGAGAGTGTTTGATCTTTCTGATACAATACTATCGGGAGCAACACGACCAAGAAAAAATTACACATGCACGGAAACGTGCAAACTGATAGAGTTTATGTTATGATTTCATCATATCCGTATGTCAAAGCCATATGTTTGTAGACTAGGGAAGCAAATTCTTTATCATTCTAAACGCTAAGTATACGTGTTTGAGAGAACTAATTAACTAGGACCAAAACGAGCCGTCCGTTAACACCTTCAGGGCTGGCCTCCTGTCTATAGATAGGTACTTCACAGAGAGGACTTAAATCAGGTATCCTGCGTTCACGAACGGCCTGCCTAAAGAGCTTGTTCATATGGCTAAGTAATGTCAGGGTCCGGTTTTAAGGCCGGAGAGTTGCGGTACGATTAGCATGCTGCTTCGGCGAAAGTTAACTAATAAATATAAAAAACTTTTGCCTGCACCTTTGCAGGTGTTAAATTGGTTTCAACTTCTGAAAAAGGAAAAGACTGTCATTGAAGGTGTTTTTGAAATACGATACATCAGTAGACAGATCTTTCAATATTTAATCCCGGTATGCTCAGGTAGTCATTTCATAATCAGATTAAACGACACACAGCAAACGGCTCAATCGCGTTCGTACTTGCAGTTAGGAATAGCATGTTCGTTGCGGACATGGACAAGGCGTTGTGGTGGACGGTGTGCTGAATGCCAGAAGTGGGCCTGTGGATATCGGCGCTCCATTAGACGGCACAGTTTACGATGCACATTAAAGCCTGGGTGAGGATGCTCAGTGCGCTATAAACCGCGTGCACTCCACTTAGAGGGCGCGCCACGGACAATCACACCTTTTTATGAAATAAAACTAACTATCTGAAGACACTTAATCTAAAAAAACTTGATCTGAAGGCATTGAATTAGTATTGGTTTGCTCCGCTACTATTTCTGGCACAGACCTCGCAGCTATACTCGAGTAGAGCCGACACTTGGCACCACATCGCACAACATTTGTCGAAGGTTACACAAATTCGGAAACAAAATGTATCTTTCATGCGTGAAAAGTGAAGGCTGTAAATATTATTTTTCTGGGTCAAATGGTAATATCTACGATACCTACTACGAGTAACTCCCGTAACGTGGTAATCATTACATTTTAGTAAATATGTGACTTTATAAGTCTGCCAAGAAATTGCTATGATAGATGAATTTACCGATCTCACGGAGCACAGCAGTTGCTCCATCAACTGTGACGAAAGTTGCTAAGTTTCTTCGTAAGTATGCTATTTTGATTTAACAAAATAACTTAAAGCTTTAATTCGATTCATGCCAAACTTAGTTGTGTGTTACTCAATTACTAGGATTATTTTGTGGCTTGGTCAGTTGTGTGTCGTTGTGTGTTTTCACGGGCAACATACAGTCGTATAGTGGGAATCTGTCACTCACAAATTACTTAAAAAACACAATTAAACTTAATAAATACTGAAAGAAAGAAAGAAACTTTTATTCGGCTATGATACAAGATATTGAATCCTTAAACAGGTGAATAGAGGTGAAGAGTAAAGAGACTTCTACTGAACCAGCGAGTCACATGTTGGTCTTAATCATGATATACCATCAGATCAGACAGTGGTCAAGTGCTGGTCAGTCTATAATAAAAAAACAGGTGAATTAATTGCCGCAACACACCCATCAACGTTAAAAAAGCACCTACCGTCAGGTGTGACCGAGGCGTCAATTAGGCGTCCATCTCCCCCCCCCCCCCCCCTCCCAGCTCCCGCCCCCGCGGCCTCGCGTGCGGGCCCTCATCAGGCCTCGCGGGCGCTTCCGGGTACACTCAGGCTCGCAACACCGATACAATCGCTGGTCCACCGCGCGCCGCCACTTGTGACCACTTTTCCAATTCCAGCGTTCGCAAGTGTTAAAAATGTATTAATTCAAATTATTACACCATTGTGATGTAATAATAATTGATTAGCATAATATTTTACAACAGAGATGTTAAAACGGAACTTTTGACGTTTTTACACTCTCTCTGGTCTTCGGCTGGTGCGCGGGATCTGGACTGTCGAAGGAGGCGAGACTGACGGGTGGAGAGATTCTTTACGTTTGTAATGCCGGTCTTATGTACAAACATTATTGTACGGAGATTGTAATGTTAAGTTGTGGATTACACATCTTGAACTCACTTGAACGAATCTTTATTACAAGGTACCAACATACATTGTCTATAAATACATAAGTATACCTTACCCACACTACCAGTCATTCCCTACAGCGGTAAATGCAGAATGGATAAAAAAAGCCAAATCAGAAATTAGAAAGAAATAGAGATAACGTATCCTAGGACCTTATCTGTACTACACACAGATCTAATATTATCGGGGCCCGGCCGCGATCCCGCCTCGTGAACACCCCCTCGAACTCGCAACTCTCGGCGTAACTCGCAACACAAACACTTAGCTCAGATAGTGCTGCTGCAACTCACTTCCTGTATCGCAATCAACTCAAACTTGGCCGCTGCCGCGTCCGCAAGTTTATGCTAAAATCACACTATCATAAGACAAGTAGAGGTTCATTTAGTCGAATGTTTGGGCCGAATAAAAATGTAAAACTCAATTACCGGATTTGTTTTGTATTGATCACCCGATGTCGCTCGATCAATCACCGTTCTTTCCGAAGGCCGTGGAACAACAACTGAAGTTCTCTAATTATACAGTTGCTGGGAAAAGTTGGTGTGCGGCCGCGCGTGTGGCATGCGGCCTGCTGCGCGCGGCGTGCGGCAGAAGCGCAAGATTGAATAGCGAAGTTAGTAGGTGCATTATTTTATGAAGTTGATTAATTGCAAAAAAAAAAACACATACATAATCCTTAACTTTGATTACATTTCCTAGCTATGTATGAACAACACAGACTTCAAACAGGGTGTTGGTGTTTGCAGCACGATTGGCAAAAGGAAGGCTGTTCAATTAAAAACTGACGTCGTGTGCATCACCGCGTGTGCTGTGCTGCGCGGGGGGGGGGGCTTCCCGGTGATCTCATCCGAGGTGCTCGCTATATATTCTCAATTTACGTTTTAAACGTAAAGAATTTTATAGTTTAATAATATTTTTCACGACCCAAATCAAAGGGAATTAGAATAGCCTCACGCAGATTATATCAAGTTTATAATAATGATGTAGTAGAACCGGCCGCTATATTTAAACGAGTAGCGAAGAACACGTAGTACCTAATGTTATTGAAACGGCAGATGAAAGCGCCGAAGGCTGCGTGGGTTTGCCTGGGGTGATAAATGATCGTGCAAAAAGATTTAAAAATTTACTGTTATCTTTTAGTCCATTAAATTGGTAATTCTACCGTGATATCAACAGTCGGACGTACTTGCGACCGCTCTTTTAACAAATATAATTATATATTTCGGTATAAAGATTCCGCAATTAAATTGAATATTCTGAACGAGCAAAATTATTCAGAAATTTACAAAGCCTTGACATTGAGATAAGGTGGCGATACAAAAGAATGAGGGCTTTAAAAAACGGAAAGTTAAGCCTTGGTTAAGCCGTACCTAGTCCCTTCAAAAAGGCTGCAGGCCGGCGCGACCGGCTTCGGCGATTGGTTCTAATTGTCAATCTCCCGGCGTCCGGACCTTTTGCGCGCTCGGCGGAAACGGCGACGACTCGATAGCATCTGTCCCCTTAATTAAAGTTATCTGGTGTTACTTTTTACTGGTGTCCTGGAATCTGTTTTCTTTCTTACTTACCCCACCTACTTATTTTATTCCCGCCATTCCTAATTTTGACAACCTTTTATTTAAATTGATAATGGGCTTTCTCTTTACATACTCGTACCCTTGGAGGATGAAGATGCAGATTACACTGTTCATATGTAGATACTCGTAAGTACCTATGTGTATTTAATTACCTAAGTGGTCGGCGTCAATTTTGAACCAGTATCCGTTACTTAAATGGGGTGAAATGTAACGACAGATGTATATGTGAAATAAATAATGAAAAAATAAATTGAACCACATACCTACTCGTATGTAAACCACCACCAATGACAATGCAATTATTATGGCATGTATAGCTGACCTCATGATGGAGTTTGAAGGTGGCGACAGAATCCCTGCTATACTTTATTGAGACTCGCCGTGTTGGGACTCAATAGTTATTGATATATTGATAAGCAAATAATGCCTCCACCTTGTTCACCAGTAGTTTACCCTGATGATGATTAACCCGTGTGCAGTTGTCAGTTACGGAACAGTTTTACTACTATAGTGTATTATGTTTGTTATAAGGTGCCCATTATCAGAAGTCGGCATATGCGACACAGCCGGCGTCACCGACGCAGACGGGCGTGGACGTGTGCGAGGCGCTGCTGTTTGCCGGCGGCGCTGTTTGCCCGGCGGCGCTGTTTGCCCGGAACTTGTCCACTGCACTAATTGCCCGCTGCTCCTTCAGCGATCTATTTGCAGTGCACCACGTTAGCCGATGACATTATTGCTACTAATTTACACGTATGTACCTAACTTTCTAAAGTTATTTAATATACACCCTATTTACTTGTAAATACTTTCACATTTAATATAAAACAAATATTATGATTGCTGCGACGTAGGTATGCTTGCACACGAGCCATTTATTGTGTTGCACACAAACCAAATTTAGAAATATGTAAGAGAAACAAAAACAAGAAAGTGCAAGTGTAGGTACCTAAAGGCTAACTTACCCCTCTAGCGGTACCTAATAGCTAACCTGCCGTGAAACAGATAAATGTAAAAGGATAGCTCTTAAGGATATCGATAGTGAGCGAGCTCAAAGTTGGCGCACAGCCTTCATCAAGCCAAGTCCGTTCCCACTATTTCACGCGTGAGCAATTTTGAACGATGTTAAAGCCGAGCTGTGTAGTTGCAGCGCAGCGAAGTTTCAACAAACACTTATTTTCAACTAATGTGACAAAACTAAGGCTTACGAAAGATTTTCGAAGAAAATATTCTTCTTAAACGTCTTGTGGATGTAGTTTCATAATGAACGCCTGGAGCATCGGCGATTTTAAACTTTCATAGATTGAGTACCGTCCGAGGGGTTAAGTCCATCATCATCGCGTGTTGTTACTACAATATTGAGAGACAGTGCGGTTTTACGGCGTCAATGTGCAGCGAGCTGCTGTTAAATACTGTTTGTGTTTAATTATTGTTCGTCAACAGTCGGGCGAGTTGTTTTAAACTACACTCCACGTGTATCACGTTGTTTTTTTACCCGCCTCGTTTTAATCAAGCTTTTACTATAGAATGCTTACTTTTGACAGCTTTATTCGTACCTATATTTCCTCAAGCTTTTGGTGACGGAGTTAAAGTAACCAGAAGGACCTCGAAAAGCCAAAAGCGATGCTTGACTGACTAGGTAACATCCAAATGATTATTTGTAAAAAATACGTCAATCGTTGCTGCGTTGTAGTGTGAATGAACCACCAATCATGCCGTCCGTAGTGTTTACGAGTATATCGGTAAATACGTATTTCACCGCGGTAATGAACCATAATTCTTTTCTTTTTAATATCGCTAACGACGTCCGCCACAATTAGAGCTCGCCAGCGTTTTAATGAGTATCGCTGAATGGGTCCGGCGACGGCCTGCGACGGCCCGCGACTTGTCGGGGGTACCGGCGGGGAGCACGCGCGGGGCGCGGGCGGGCGCGTGCGGCCGACGCCGCGGGTGTGACGCGGCGACACCCACAGACTCCGCTCGCCTGACCAAACATTTATTATGAGGGTGAGCTCAACACGCTGCCAAGTATTTATTCACTGACTACCCACATTTTCATTCGAGTAGAAGTAGAGTAAGTATTTAGTTTCTTTATCAGGATTGGTGTATTTTCTTAATAAACAAACTATCATAATGTAACGTGCGATCATATTATGTGAATATAAGTAGCATAATAAGTAACATTTATGCTCTATTTTGACGTCCGTAACATTGTTTTGGTTTTTTTTTTCATCAAAAACCTTGTTTGAAAAGGTGTTTGTGTTTTTAAACCCTTAAAAAACATCCATTACCAAAAATTTAGAAAATTACTAACCAGTAGCCATGAACAGAATGCTCAACGCGAACGTAAACAATTGTCGAAAACTGTCCAAATGTATGGAATCGACATCAAGCGCTCGACGCGGTAGTCCAGCTGTTTCTGTCAATCCTAGACATTTTCAATAATGATAATGTTTCACAATGCATCCTGTCTACGGCCTTGGATCGAGCTAGATTTCAAACTATAAGCCTAGGCTTATGTACCCAATCACAATAATCACAATAACAATAATTAATCACAATAGCATTCTAAAACTAAAGGCACGTTTATTAAAAATGAATCTATCAGCAAAATATCACCTGCAATATTTTATATTGTAATATATGTATAAGTAATCAGCTCGAGTGCAGAGTTATAAACCAATCGATTAAAGAAAAATATAAAACCTTAATGCAGTTAAAGGAATCGAATCACGTTCTGTTTTACGGCGTTGCGGCGAGCCGGGAATTTATAATGCTTCCAGCGCAATTAAATTATAATGCAAAGGGAATCGGCTATTTAACTTTTAATATCTGCTCCTATAATGTCGGGAGATCCCAAATATAGCAGAGTAATGACATTTAATTAATCAGTTAGGCCGAAATGATACAGAGGGACCCGAGATACAGGCGTAGCCTAGTAGTTGGTAATCCACCTGCTTGTGTGCTTGTAACCATGTGATTTGCTTAAATAGATTTAATATTTTTCTTTTTCTTTTTCAAGAGACGTCACGCAGATGGAAGATGACGCTGATTACGAAATAAATTTGGCCGAGTCGAGATAAAACAGCCAAAAACTTCCAACTTCTTAATTCTCAACGCTTATCTCAATTTTAGTGTCTTTCCTATCTAAAGTCGTGATTTAAGGGATGTTATCTATACGATGAACTCATTATTGGGTCATTAGTAGATTAGTGAACGTATTGCTTACTATGATTACATCTTGGCAACTAGGGTCTGGAGGTTGTCGGTGTAAAGCCACGGTCTAAGCCCGGGTGCCGACGCGCGTGACCCTGATTACGGTTCCGCGGCGCCTCGCCGTTGTTCTTGCATCACGTTACACGTCACCTTCTAGTCTTGAGAGGATTACTCTAAGACTAAAGGCACCGTTTGTTCATCATGTTATAGTCCGGCGGCGTAAGTAACACGGCAATGTAAACTATGGGAATGTAAATCTTCTGTAATCTCACGCTTCGCTCTCAAGAAACTCGGTATCTAAACATAGACAATAGAGCACTAACGTAAACTAATATTGGAATACTTTTTGAAAAGAAAGTAGCTCTACAGCCACGATTACTCAAATGATTATTGTTTTAATTTCAAGAAATATCTCGAGTTTGATACCATAAAAAGCAGGTCTTACACGCGCTCGATATCGTAAGAAGCACTAGGTACTTATTTAATGTTCCTTACACCTAATACGCTCGCAGGGCAGAATAACAATAATAAATAAATAAATAAATAAATAAACTGCCACGTGATTGTCACTCGATGTATCCTAGCTTCAATTCTGTAATAAAAACGGGATGCGCTGATTGAAGTAGACACGTTGATCCCGGAGGACAATAATCAAACGCGGGAGGAATTTATATTAACAGACCTCTGATTAAAACGAAATAGCGACGTATATTAGCGTGGGAGCTGGGAGCCGTGCTGCTTATCCATTAAACAGATTTGACCTACTCTGCTCTCCGAAATTAATTAAGCTCGTCTGTTACAATATTTACTTAAAGAAGACTCAACCCTTACTGCCTAAACATTGAATTGCATATGCAATAATATTTCTATAACAGGTGCATCTATTTCAAACGAGAGCAGCTACACAGATATGGCACGTTCGTTTGTTACTCGCAACAATGATATCGTCCGGCCACAATCGAATCATTTATTCAGAAAACTCTTTGTGTGATACTTTAAACAACGAAGCGTGAAAGAGGTCTCAACTGGTGACAGTTAGCCGGTAAGTGGACACATCCAGAGCTCGAAGTCATCGCGTGGTAGCCCTGATAGCGGGGCGGTGACCCTGCGTCCAGGCTAGAGGAGATACGAATAGAAAACAAGTCGCAAGCAGTCACGCGGTAGAGGAACTAGGAGCTCAGACGGGCTCAAACTTGCAGAACTAAATCAAAATCAAATCAAATCAAAATCAAATCAAATCAAAATCAAATCAAAAAAAATCAAAATACTTTTATTTTGGAGAACGACATTCATATCGGGTTAGTTAAAAATTACACGTACAAAGACGATTTTAAGACAAATACCAAACACAAAATCACTAAAAGTAATTAAAAAATATTCTACTTAAAAGTTCTACTAAGGAGATAAAGCTAACGCTTATGTCTATAATAATGTTTAAGGACTTATCCATGTAAAAATCCGTAACCCCGTTAAATATTTCATTCAGATAACTAAAACAAAATTGAACTTCGTGAAAATATTGATGAACGCTCCCAGTTTAGAATAACAAAATAATTTTCCTAAATCATTATCATATTCTGTATTATCCAAAGAATCGCCACCGGATTAGAGAGCAGAAACACAATTAACGTTTAATTTGCAATCCAAACCCCGCGGGTTTCGTAATTGTATTCAAATTACGGATTCCCGGCAGAACAGCCTCCTGTACATACTAACCAGGCAAAAGAAAAACACGCGCAGGGACTTTACTTTACGAATGTTGTTGTTGCTACTTGATTCACAGACAATAGCAAAAGACTACAAATTTTGCGTCGATGATGTAAGGCGCCTACGGCGGCATTTACAAGGTAGCGAGTAATAAAGTCTTTTTGGGATTATTACAATCGAAAAAAGCCTTTTATCGCAATGGCTTAGATATCATCGGATTAAAGGTTATTCTTTAAGTACGAGTATTGCTAAGTCATTGATACTTTCTGTACGAATCGAAATCCAAAAACTCAAGAAAGTAATTTATAATTCAAATGCGTTACAAAATATCACGTGTCAGTATTTCTTAATCTAATTTGACACACTCTCGGCGTGGAAGCATGTCAGCCATATCAAATCTAAGTACGTTATCGACGCCAGTACAAACCACCTTGAACGTTGGACGGCAAAGAGCACAGAGGCGTGAGTCGGCTCAGGACGGTGAGTCACTCACTGAGCGACAGCCAGTAACTAGCGGGTCGCCGGCGCGACGAGGCGTCCATTATTCTCACCCTTTATTAAAAACATATCACCCCGACAACTTGACACTCCTCACTTAGCGCAGAAAAATGCGAGTTGCTTGAGAGCGACGGCTTTATGCCTCACAATGGATGGATCGGGTGGCGCTAATGTGCGGCCTATAATGAACAGCTGAGTGACGGAGACACATGTCATGGAATCTAATGGCCATTATTAAATATTTCATTAATTATTTACTCCTACATTATTGTGACAATATCTTTGTTCCAACGAATAGAGAGAGGGGCAGCAGTGGTGGCCAATGCAGCCCACATGTTATCATTAACACATGATCAGAAAAATGGGCAAAACGAAGGCCACGTTTTAAAACGTACCAATACCAATACCGTAAAAAACAAAAATAAAATTTAGTATGCTCTTTTTATTTTATTTTAATTTTTTGTCGACTTGTGTACTTGGAATTAAATGTTTAACCTTGTCTCTTGACGTTGTAGCATTGCATTGCAATGCATCCGACTTATTACACTGCCGCTGTAAAAGGTCACCGGTTCTGTGGGAAAGTATTTCCAAAGCTCCATCCAAAAAAAAGAGTTGGTGCAGGAGTTTCAGTTCGTACGAGTTGGACATACCCTATCAGCTTCCTTCTCGCTGAGAGGGCCGGCTCATTTATTCTGGGGTAACAAAGAAAAGATAAGATTTATGTCATGACTGAACTAGCTTCCGTCCTCAACTTCGGGAACTTTTAAATTTTCCAAAATCAAAAGTAACCTATGTATTAATCTAGGATATAAACTATCTCCATAGCAAAGGGCATTGGGTAAGTTTGTATAAAGAAAATTGACTTTTTTTTCAGCGGCCATGGGTGACTTTCACATAGTTATTTAGAGGACCTTTAAATACACATAGATAGGTATAGGTATAATTTATGGCGTTAAATAATATCGGAGGGGAGATATTAAAGATTTAAGTATTCAGTTTTGATACTAAAAGTACACCCAGGTATGAATATTTAAATATTTCGGATATGAGGACGGCGTAGGGCGGTGCACATTACATAACAAAATATGTTTATTCTGAATAATTCAATCATAATTTACCACTTTTACGTGTGGCCGCTCACCTTGAAAATGTATGACTTTTACAAATGACAACACTTTTACCCAAATCCCTTTCATGCAAATCCGTCCAGCCATTGCAGCATGAAGGAGTAACAAACTAACATAATATACACTTTCACAAACTTATTTTTTATATAGAGTAAAGTTATCGGTCAAAAAAATATAGTCCGCTTATACTTAAATGGCTTTAAAGAGAAAGATAGAAAGGAAAACGGTCACATCGCAAAAACTTAGTTTATATTTAGCACTTGAAATTTGTGCAGATTGCAAGTCTCATTTCCCAGCAATTAGCCGAGGTGCGGTGCCGTAATCCGCGAGATTGTCTCCATTACAATATTCATGCGTCGCCGACGCGCGCCGCCGGCGGTCGCCTGTGTGGATTACGGGGATATGTCGCCACTTGTACGACGCTCTAGGGCGGTGTACCGTTGGTTACACGTGGGCGGATTGTCTACATAATTGTCGTTTTGCATAATATTGTTTATAATTTAAATTATACTGTTGTACTCGCTTGTCTAGGCTTCCAGGCGTATTTGGAGTGAGGACGAAAACGGCCCCACGTTGGGCGCCAAATATGTATATGAGAAACTTTGTTACAATTGGATGAATTTTCTTCAATTTCAATTATTAGTGGTTTGCCTAATTTAAAAATGAGACCATGCGATACAAAAAGAGGAGCTTGTATTGTGGTATGGGCAGCGCGTTTACACTGCGACGTGACTCACCTGGGTACCCTGTAGCAAAGCTGATGTCCTAAAGCCGAGTTGCTGGGAGCTCGAAGCTCGGCGGCTGCGTCCGGCGTACCTGCAGAAGAATAAACTTCTGTAAGTAAAAAGCCAATTAATGTGTAATAACTATAAATAATCACATTGAAATAAAACACAGAATAAAATGCTGTGCATTTTAAATTAAAAATGCATCCCCATAAATAACTCTCGCCGTCTGCAAACCGCATGCAAGCCATCACGCCAATCCCGCAAGTGATTATAAAAGTCCAATCTTGTAGCTTGTGCAATGCACTTTAATTAAATCTGTCTAAAATATCTGTCTCTACGAGGTTTCTATTTACGATTTACCAATTATTTTTTGTGCGTGCATCCCAAATGTGAATTGTAAATACTAGGCTAGAGTCTCCATCTAATACAAATTAACAAATGAAATCGCAAAATACACCTTGCCAAAATAGCAAGACTGAAATGCAATTAAGTCGGATTCAATGTCTACGTTGACTGAAACACCTTTTTGTTGTACCAAGATTTTAGCAAGTAAATGATTATTATTATTATTGTTTATGTTTAGTTGGAAGATTCAGGGAGAAGGTTTGGCCACTCGGTTGATTGCTGCGAGTGAGCTGCGACGCCGGGGCGAGCGCTCGTCGGCAATGTCCATAGTGGCGCCCACGACGACACTCTGTCAAGCCCCCCCCCCCCCACCCCTCTATCTCACGCCACCTGTCCTGCCCTCCGTAATGTAATCACTCGGTGCATTCACTTCGGCCGAGCTAATAGCTCTATTAGATCTACTTTACGACTCAGCCCTCTTTATGATCGTGGAGACGCTGGTAAAGCCAGTTTGGTTATTATTACAATTGATTTTGACTTAAATAATAACATGAAAGAAGTTTAAATCTTGATGTCTCCATGTTAAATGGAGCAGTAAAGGGGGGGCCACTTTTCTATTAGTCTAAAATACCTGTGATTTACTTTATCAACATATTTTAACTTGCCCGAAAATGCTGCAAACGACTCTTTTAAGAGCCCTCAGACATGAAATTGTAGGACCTTCAGTCCGTATTTGCCAAATAAATGTTGAAGGCATCAGCAGATCGAAACGTGATTACATTGCCATACGATTAAATAAATAACATACATTTCTAAGCTAACTAACTGATATAATAAAATGTTGGTAGTCAATTTGAACTCAAGTACTTCAAAATGTCCGATTGACTTTAAATTTGGTACACTTAGTATAAAGTTCCGTTGACAATATAATTATGAAAATGGTACCAGCGAGTTGGTATACTGATGGAGCCGGAAGGTGGCTGTAGGACTCTTCAACGTCTGAATAGTAGATCCGTCGAGTTGGAACACTTTTGATTGGCTAGCCTTTAAGTAGTAAATTGTAATACAATACAAGTACAGTCAGTATAGTATAATACAAGTACAATCAGTAAAAATATAGCTTCATGGGGCCATTATTTTCCTAAAACTGAACTGAGTGTAATTGTCACAGTCAGATCACATCAGTTTTCCGAGTGGCTTTTTTTTTTCTACCTTTGTGGTCCACATGATGGCCATACATATTAGTGTATGCCCGACATACACGATAACACGTGATTAAAATCACGGATACATTTCGATATTTCTCGAACAAGAAGATTTATAGCAGTTTTGTTTGAATTGCTGTGCAGACACGTATTGCAGCAAAAAAAAAGTTGTATATATCATACATGCGGCGCGGCGTCGCCAAGACGTGCGACTTGAGACATAACAAACACCCGACGAGCACTCGCGTCGCCGGTCGTTACCGCGTCGTCGCGCGCTCGCGATCGCCTCGTCGCCGCGATCCGCAATCTGTCGCGCAAATGGCTTCTACGGAATGGAATTGCACTCTTCTAATCCGCAATCTCGAGGTATCGGCGTTACTAATAAGTGCGCTACACTATTGAGGTTTCCCGCGAAACAGCGCGTTATATCATTTCGAGTGTGTACGAGCATTAAGCAAGTTGCAATTTGTACCAGCGCAATAACAACCGCTCCTGCCAAAGACAAATGATTTAATCTCGCATGCCTGATACATTCAGACGGATCCGGCTCGGCGCGAATGATTTATTTAATTTAGACGTTACTCCATTTTACCTGGAAATAAACGATTATTTTTTTTACACAATACCCGAATGGGTTTTCGATTTACGTCATTCAAATTAATTTACATGATATTGCTTCGAAAATGTTACCGAATGTAGCATCGACTAAACATTCTTGTCATAACGTATTTCATAAACGGGTAGGTATACCGGCGCGGCTGGTCGTGTGTTTATATGGTAAATCAAATAGGTAACAAACCTCACAAGATTGAGGGGTGACAAATGAATATCGTTAAAATAATAAGAACGAACTCGGATCGCGACGAACCGCCGGTCGCCTCAGAATGAGAGTTGTTTTATTCATAAGACAGTACGGTATTAATTAGAAATGTTAATTATATGAACTTAGGTGTGATCTTAACACAAATTTAAATATAAATTATACAGTGACAGGAAATCAAGAGCTGAAACCGTCGCTGATAAATAATAACGCCTATAGGTACACTGTCGCCGTGAAAGGTCACACATACACGTTATATGATTGTATTTCATCTTATCAAAATGAAAGCAACAATATGAGCAGAAACCCATTTAAATTACTGATATAAGCTTATTTTACTAGCATAGATACGTCTCGTCAGATTGGTCTCGATTTGCATTGAGATGTGTCCACTCCGTCGAGAACTCCGCGGAGAGCGATGAGTAGGTACTGACGACGGAGTGACGAAGCTCGGTGTGAACGACGGCGCCCTCGGACTACTGGGTGAGCGCGGGCGCGGGCGCCGGCGCCGGGCGGGGGCCGGTGATTGATGTGCGCGCGGCCGCTGACAAAACAATCCGCTCAGCTTTGACAACTAATCGAGCACCGCCATTATTTCAAAAGCTATTAAATGTTTGAAATATTGGTCAACTAACAGTCAAGGCTGTGTAAATATTAATCAATTTGGCGATTAAAACGTCCCGGTAGTGTTGGCTATAACTCATGATTGTTTAACCTGGTTTCATCAACCAGCTGAAGGACGTTCTCCGCCGGACAAAAGCCTTCCTCAAGGATCTCTCCGACGATCTGTTTCGTGTTAAGCGCATTCGTCGGATTCCTGCGATCTTCACCATTTCTGCGTTCCACCTTGTGGTACCTACGCCTAACAAAGCAATACAAATGCAAGGTATTTTGTAACTTAAATTTCTAACATTTCGACTTATTATACAAGATTATGATACTCTGCAACTTTAATAACAAACCACTATTAGGCCAAACATGTCAACCCGATCAAGCTATTAATTTCAAGAGTGTATTTAATTTGGGAGTAAATTATTTAATTCGCTATTATTATATCTTTTAAGTAGGTAATCATTGGTTATAAATCAAATAAAGTAATAAAAGCAAGAAGTGTGTGCGGAGGAGCGACGAGAGAGAGTTCTAGCGGGCATTTTCATATTAAACCTGACTCACATAATGCAGCAAATATGTTTAATTAGAATTTAGAGCAGACTCTGTTCGAAATGTAGCTTTAATAGCTAATGTTTTAGTTTCCAATGTTACGACCGCGATAGTTACAGAGCTCATAACGTATTTTATACGCGTGCCTCGGAGCTGTAACGTGCAATATGGTTGTAGACGGCACATTGAACGTCTGTAAACACAGCGGACTGCGACAATGTGGCCGCAATGTCTGCGACGTGACGTCTTAAGCACGAGCACAGCCGACATACGTTAAAGATTTATGTTGTATCTTGTCGTATTAACGTCAGATTACAACTAGTGTTGAGCTAGTGCTGTTGAGAGAGCGACGCAGTACAAATATGATATCTATCTACTTCTGATGTTGTAACAACCGGGTAAACTTTGGGATACCTAATAGACGTGCGAATAAGTACGCCGTACTTATGGCTCGGCGACCTTACTCGCCCGTGTGTCACCCTAAATACGCGAACTTCTAAAGGTAAAAAGGTCGTCGAGCTTTAAGTACGCTTATTCGCCCGTGTATCTGGAGCTTTAGAGCCCGTTAGCTACTTATGTGCAGGGTTGACGGAATACCGCGTGTGTTGAGGTGCGTGTCGTGGATCCTTGCAAGGCGTGTTGCCGCGACCGGCGGGTTGTCTTGCGGCGTCACACAGCCACGACGCCTCGGGTGCAGCAGCTCCGGCACATTCACGCGTTATTAGTTCCCAACTCGTAAACTGCTTCCTACTTGTAACTACGCTGGTAGTCGCTAGTTAAAGTTTACTGAGAGCTAGTTTCATTGTGGAAGTGCTCGTTTGGGAGTTTGCCCTAATTTCGTACAGTCCTAGTGCTAAAATAAATAACTCAATTATAGCTTCTGCTAACTATTTGAATATATTACTTAGCAATGTTTTTGAGCGGAGAAAAGCGCAGCGGTGTGGCCGCAGGGTATTTTTTTAATTAAAAATGAGAGAATCCTGTCCCGATTAGACTACGTACCTATTACTCTTGGTTACAATCTATCACAATCTTACTTTTGAAGTTTTTCATTTAAAGTAATAATTTAAAAATGAAAAAAAAATATGAAAATATTTATTGGCATCTTATGTCCTGGATCCTAAGCCAGGAAGCCCGGTGTTATAGGAAACAGCTGTAATACACAATTTTAAAGTAATACAGTAAGTTTTGTGAATTACCTTAAATTTGCTACATTTAAGTAGGTATTTGTGTTAGAGAAACTGAAGCGTAAACATAAATTTCCTCCAATACAAGTATAATGGGAACCGAAGGACGCGCATGTCGTCCACCAATCGGAAATAAGTTTGTGTTGAAATTTCGTCATACCTATCTGTCTCATCGACGTGGGTACTCTGGATATTGTAATGCCGAGGAGCGAGATAATGTCTGATATTTGGATATATCTCATGTCATGACTGAATCTATGAAACAAACTCTTCGAATTTTTGTTTTTTATCATTTGGTTTATATTATTATATCCGCTGACAACAATTGGGTAAAAAAAGTCCAAGCATCCTTTTATTAGGAGTTTGTTGAGGTACCAAGTATATTGTGTGGTATATATCACTTGCGATCCTATAAGAACGCAGTTTTTTTTCTAAATGTTGCTCTAGTTAGTCACATTTTTTTTTATAAAACCACGTCTATTCCTTGCTTCGTTAAAAAGATAAATATGAACAACACACTATGCGAAAATAGGATAGGATATGCTCGCTAAATTAAACTGATCAAAACATTTATATCAATAGCAGCTAGTAACCTCTTATCACTTTATTTTGATCATTTTGTTAATTAGAAGACTACTTGCGTTGTGGTACAATGACTGAGTAATAGTCTGGAGCCGTGACCTCATGAATGCAATTAAGTTTTGCGCGTCAACACGCAATGTGTGACTCGAGCCGGGTCCTTGCCGGTCGCCGGCCGGCCGACACAGTGCCATACTAATCAGCAATCAATTATATTACCTACCGCCTCGAAAACACCGGGCCAGTGCAGTGGACCACAGTCACTGAGCGCTAACAGGTGTCGGAGAACGACTGCTGCAGTGGCAAAGGGTGGCAACCTAGGCATCATGTTGCAGGCCACGAGGTAGGTATATAGTAGCCAACGATCACGTCGTATGAGATGGTTATCGGAGCAGAGGCAATTATAATCATTGTTGATTTTAAAATAAATACTCTGCTGAATAAACCAATGTATTTTCTTCGTTGAAAGTATTTATATGCATGTTATTATTCTAATAAGGTCTGAAGAATTGAAGATGTCAACATAGTTATACATAGAACTCGGTCGGGTTAAAGATCCCCCAAGTCCATTAAGATCATCAACGTATTTGCCTATGAATGAAGAATGTTAATAAAATGTGTTGCGTCATCTCGTGCTGCCACCTGCCGCCCGCATTTACTCCTAAAGCGACGCAAAATATTTCTTCAGCATTACGTGTTAGTAATAAAATAGTCAAGCGATCGTTTCAATATAATATTATACTCGTAATAGTAAAGTTTTTATACGTTATTTACTATTGGAAGTCAAACAAACCACTAGCGTTTGGCCGCGACTTAGACAGACTTAATAGGTAGACGGTACGTAGAGTAGGACACGTAGAACTCGTTTAACGGTAGTCCCACGAAAACTGTAAATTGTGTCCCGTGTTCTAATACAAAGACAACTTGTTTGCCAGCATCTGCTGTTTAGCTATTTATGCACAATAAAAAACAAATATGCTCCCATTATTTCAATTTTGAATATGAGCAGATAGCTCCTTGAAGTAATACGAGTATACATAAAGTGTACCACCCAACGCAAGTACAAGGAACATTGTAATAGTGTTGAAAGTGCGCGCTGCGAGTGCGCCTTGGCCCCGCGAGGCCGGTGCATAATTTACACGCAGATAAGTGCATAAGGAAATTATAGCTGCCATTATAGTACAGGCAACAACAGACCTGTCTAGAACTAATTACACACCAAAACATGTTAAGTAAATAAGACAAGACTGGATGGTTGTTAAACTCATAGTGTTTCATATCCTTAGACGACGGTTTGTGCCAGTCCTTGAATTGTACACCAAAAATTTGAGAAAAAGCATTACGATTACAATAATGATGATTAAAACGTTTCAATTTATTGTATCTGCCGTGTGGTTGCCGGCTTAGAATAGTGCCACTCCATGTCTTCCCGTGGAAGTGGTAAGAGGCGATTAAGGGAATAAAGGTTTGTAGTACCTACTGTAAGGCGATGGGCTTGCAACCTGTCAATAATGTACACTGGTAAACATCTTAGCCTGTTTGTGCAAAATATAGTTACATAATTATTAATTAACAACAAGTTTTTAGAGTTGTTGGTAATCCTGTAGCTCTGCCTACCCCACCCTGGGAATGAAGGCGTGAGTGTATGTATGTATGTTAGGTATTGCATCTGCAAGTACCTCTCAATACTCTGTGACAAACACCATCTAACAAAATACTTTGAATACTTCGCAGCACAATCGTCTTTTGGTGTGATTGGAATCCGTCACTTTTGTAATTATATCAAATATGTTATATGTAATTGTAATTTTTCGTTTCGAATGTAATTCCATCTGTAACGAGTTGAGAATCTGAAAGGAAAACTTATTTTCAACGCTATTATTTTATTAAATCTAGTAGTAGGTAGTCTTATAACTACTTACTTAAGTTTTACACAACTATACGGAACTAAACTTAAAACACTAATATCAGATATTATTTAAAAAAAAATAGCTCTAAGTTGTAGTAATTCAGTGATGGGTTTAAAGGGTTTTTCAGACTAAATGTACCTTTCCATCGTATAACAGTCGTATGGTTAAATTTTACCAAATATCATAAGAGGATAAAGTAAAATTACCTCGGAACCAGCTGCGGTTTCACACCCCAAAATGAGTAAGCTGCGGTAAAAATTACCTCATGAAATAGACGCGTTGTCAATTTGATGAAAGCGACCACCAGCTGAGTTTACGTCGTGTTCGTGTGGGGGGCGGGGGGGGGCGTAGAGACGCGGGCCGAAATGATTTAGCTATAATTAGGGGCTTTATAATTATTTTTACACTGGGTTTTTCAGGATAGTAATATTTTTTGAAGCAATTTTATTTTCTCGATAAAAATGTTACAATTTTTTTCACTAGAGAAAGACACTAATTCATTTTTATTGAAGTTTTTTTATTGTTTTTCCCTAAGGATTTATCTCAATTTCTTAAAGCCTCAAGGTTTAAATCCTTAACGAAAGCTTTCTAATTGGATATTAGTTTGGAACATATAAATAGAAAACCTAAAACAATCGTTAATTTCCAACAGGATTTGTAGTCGCAATCGGAGTTTTTTTACGATTTCTACCGCCTTAACTACCTCCCTACTTTATTGTCCTTTTGTTCCTTGTCGTCAGTCGATCTCATTTCGCTTTTTTGGCAACATCGACATAAACTTACCGAAAAACCGCGAATAGATAAGTATTCCGCTCGCTCACATTCAAATCACCACGCAAACATCGGGGAAGACATTATTTTAATATCGTTTCCTCGAGTCGCAGCGACGTGCTCGGGGTTGCTCGCTCGAGCGGTTCATGATTTGGCGGGATTAGATTAGATCCACGCTGCAGGCGGGTCGGCGCGCGACGGTTTATTAGAGCATACAACTCTCTTAAGGAACTCTTAACGATGTCTAAGAAAAAACATTAAAGATACAAAGTTGCAAGTACAATGAGCGCTTAGCGCCGTATTAGGGCGTGACCACAGCGCGAGCGGGCGTTAAACCGCACGATAATTGTCGCCGCCATTAATATGCAGATGAGCGATGACGCTGCGGCGCGCGGTGTGGTGCGAGCTTGAGGCTCGTAAAATATGCCTTGCATTTTTAGTATCTCGTTATTGATAACGATTAACACGATTTTAAAACAAAAAGTTCGATGCGATAGATAAGACGTATATGTAGGATGGTTACCATGAACCACTACATTCGAAACTTCAAGTGCCGAGTCCCTGTCACTCACCACTTAAGGCTAAAAAAAGGATGGAGCTAATGTAACTTAGAACTTCGATTGTCAAAGTAGCACAAATCAGTATCTCGAGCACGAACATTTCAATCATACCATCATCGTCATGGGTGTTCTGAACCCATCCGTAGCACGAAGCTTTTAAATAAACTCACGTTTTCATACATTATTTTACGTATGCTTCACCTTTACTATTCGATGACGAAACGTCAACTTGACGACCTCGATAGAAGGTAAAAACTCGTGCTCAGGGTACTAAATGCTAAGTGATCAGTGCACCCTCGCAAACCTTTAAAGAAATAGACCGAGTAGACTAACGTTACAAAGATTACAATTACACAAGTGGACAGTCAGCTTCGAGCTGCTTGTGCATTACAAATAAATAAATAATATTTCATAGTGGTGTTGAACTCTGTGATTATACTATATGTAATAAAATAAGAGTCATAAGAAAATATAATGTATTTTATTTTTATTTAAATACAACAAATTCCGTACTAGTATTTTTTCGCTTTGCCTTAGCAGCGAGCCCATCAAAATTCACGGCACATTTACAGGTATTTGTCAACTACGAGAAAATGCAAATTGGCAGAAAAACAAGCCAACGACTACGACCAGTCATTAGAAATGCTCAAGTAATGAGTTTACTCCATCATTGTAATGGCGGTTATTTCAGCCCTCGGGAGTACACCTACTGTGGGGGCCGGGAGCATTGTGGCGGCAGCCGCAGCGATTTCTAGGTAAATACCTCCAGCTCAGTCAGTATCCAAATTTACATTATAATATCTGCTATGTTTTATTATTTAATTGCTTTCATTTCGACTACGTTATAATCGAGTCAAATTTAAAGATACTCAGATGATGGTGTTCAAAGTTAATTAGGTTGTGGTGTAATAAGTTAAACAGTTGACCTCTGAATGTTAAAGTATCCGTCAAATGTACCTTTAGGATTCGTCGAAATTTTAATCCCGAGCTTGCAAAAGCGAGCAATAAAGCGAGTCAGGCCTTTATGTCTTGACGAAGTGTACTCCAGACATACCTACTCGTGTCACTCATCCATACTTATTTTCAGTTATATTGATCACACCTTACTAATCATGTTCAGATTGCTCCTTTTTCCTTAGATTGTGAAGCGATCGACTCCGGCGCCCCCCCCCCCCCCCCCCACATCTCGCTCCACCGACGCCGATCTCAATATTGTTCCCGAGCATATATTATTTCAGAACAAACAAAGGGTTTGCAAGATGGCGAATGCCCGGAATGTGATTCGGAATAAAAACACGTGTACGTATTTATTATTGATGCTTTCCAACTGAGTTGCCGCGGTGCCCCGCTATAAAGGGAGCACGGGGAAAGATTTCGGAAAGATTTATTTGAAAATGGCGATAAAAAAACATCTATTTTATTGAGATATCGTGGTTTCGATATTTCTTTAATGCTTAGGGTTTAGTGAAGCGATTATTTAAGGCGTAAACGTAAGACAGTCGTTAGCCTTGGTAAAATGCACCGTGGCTACGCAGACGCAATGTATTAACTGCCTTGTTTCCTTCGTTATTCTTATTTTCTCAGCAGTTAGAAGACTGTATCTTTTAGGCAACATCACTCTACTCGCCGACGCGCTCGGATCCCCGACTGGGCCCGGTCCGCGCCGCTGCGATGGACGTGAGCGCGGGTATTTCGAGTCGCGGCCGCTAACTGGCTCCCGCCGCGCCTAATTAGCAAGCCAGGATTTATTGGCTTCGATACCACGGGCTTGGAGTTGTAACGTCCATAAGTCAACAGGGCGCCAGACTTATGAAACACTGGCCTTTACGTATATAACTAATTTGTCGTTATTTCTCCGGAACTAGTAAATTAATCGAAACAATGTATTTTTATGTTCTTTCGCAGGGCGTTTATCTCCATCACAAGCAATTGCAATGCAACAAATCTGGCAGTGACAGCGTAACTTGTAACAGACAGTGTAGCCGGAGATATCAACTAAGTTTTACATTTTTAACATCAGTACAGGCATGTATCGAAAAAATGCGTTTTAAGTTATTTACTCTAATTTGATGATAGGTAGTTTACATAACCAACACAGCCACAGGCCGAAACACGATTGACCAATGTCGAAAACGTTCACGGAGATACAAGAATCCTCGTGATCGTATAACGCAGACGTTTACCGTAGCCCGCGCATAAAAACCAAGGCGAGTTTACGATTAAGAACCATAAGCGCCTAAAGGGCAAAGGGGACAAAGGGCGTATCTGAAGTAATAGCAATAGCATTCTGACCCTTTCTCATATGTACTTAAGTTCGTATTTACTTCGTGAGTTTTATACTAGACGCGATGATTTTGTAAATTTAGTACAGCGGTGACGTCACGCGCATGCTGCGCCGGCGGCGGCGGTACGCAGCGATTCTTTCGCACGTGATTATCATTACCGCCGCCGCGCATGCGCTGCGCGGCTCTAGCGTAGTGTAATCAATTGTGTAATAGTTCCCCGTGCGGGGCGATCAGGAACGCGGCTGCAAATAATTAGGAGCTCGAGTTGTTTACCTTTAAAAATCGTAGCGAGTTCAAAAATAATCTCTAGTTTTTGATGGCACGCGAAGGTATTCCCTAATTTCGTGGTTCATTTGCAAAATTCAAAGACTACGGGTAGTTAAACGTGGAATAAACTCTTAGGTAGTTTTCCTCTCACCCACTGTATTTTAAATATACTTAGGGTGGATTCGACCAAAGGAGGACCACTAGGGACATATCTTTTTCACAATTTTATTCTCGAGTAGCCCAGCGATCGTTTCTCCACGCAATCTAAGGTAAAGCTATACTTGGAATTATGAACAAAATGTATTTATTACCTGTAACCGGCAAAAAAATATTGCTGGTACAACGGAACGATGTCAAACTTTAGTCATGCCAACTTTACTTTTATAGTATTTTATACGACTGGAAAATAACTGTCATTAGAATATGTGTGTTGAGTTGATATGACAGCACTGACACCACAAAACAAGATTTGGACGCTATTCAATTATTCTTGGAATAACTCTGTTATTCCACGCGTAACGGTGGTATAGTAACTATTCCCGAATACGAATAGGTTCACTATTCTTAGAATTATCGCCGGTGAAACGTAAAACTGATTTACTCTCGATTAATTGGCGATTTATTTTAAGAATTTAATTACTCTCGTTTAGTCAAATCCGCTTTTCATTGATATTTTTTAGGGAAATGTATAAGAGGTTGTAGGCGTTACAATAGTTTAGACGCGCGAAGTTCCAAAAATAAACATAAACATTCAAAACAAACCCTTACTTTGTCGTCTACAAATAACTCAAAATAAACTAAATACGTCTCGCCTCGGCTGTTATGATATGAGTAACGGCCGGCGCGCGCGCAGCTATTTAACGCGAGCGTCGTCGCGGGACTACCAGATGAATAATATTTAAACATTCCGTGCCAAGTACTCTGCTTATGGCTCCATTTTGTATTGAAATCCGGGTGTCTGGCGGCGAACTTGGAGTCGCGTTGTGTGCCAGCGACCCGCTGGGGTGTCGCCGCTCGCGCGCGCTCGCGAGTCGTCGGCTCTGAGCGCGGCGGCGCGCCGCCCGCCCGCGTCGTCGGCCGGATTTACTTCTCAGTATTTGCTTGACAAGTAACCGCGAAGTTTTGTTTTGTTTTGTTTATTAGAGCTGTTAATATCTGTCAAACATCTGTACGCACGATCATTAACGGCTCCATTAAGTTCCTTGTTGCTCCATTAAATTTCATGTAAAAGCGTGATTTACATGTGTATCGTGCGTGTCCAAATGACACTTGAGTCATCATTTTAAATGTTTAATAGTCTGCTCCTAGTTAATTTAATATCCTTCCAAGTTTGTTTGTTTTTATTATGGTTTAGTATTATTATCATTATCAGTTATCACTGAATGATAATATCGCACAGCCTATGTCTACAGGAAGTTTTTTAAACGTATTAAAACGCCCAAAATTTTATAGCGGAAATATTTCTTTTACAACTTTTGTAGCAAGATATTTGCTATTGCTTGATTATTCATTTCACCAAAATGTTGAGGACTTTTTAGAATAATTAATTTACTAATTACCAAAACTTATATATTATGTTAAAGTCGCGATTTCGCGATTTTTGTGACCTCGGAGGCCTGAAACGCAACCTAATTAAGGAAGCCTATTAAACAAACTTGCTGCGCATCAGTGATAACCTCTGAACTCTCCCTGCACGGGGTCCTCCTGTCTCGGCGGGGCCTCGCCAGCCGTTGCAGTCGACCTTGAGCCGTCACGTTTGGGTCTATTTCTGAGGCGGTTTCCGGCCGGTTCCGGCGTGTGGCCACCTGTTGCCTCCCCTCCCCTGTGCCCCTCGCCCGGCGGCTCCTCACCGCGATGACTGGGTCAATGGACTAGTCGGTCTTTCAGGATTGGGGTTCTTATACCGAGTTGTACATACATTAAGCTAATGATTAAGCGCTGCAATCTCTGCCAGCAGAATTTTCTGATGAGCCTTGTGTGAACGTTACCTTACAATGTGGTTTGCCTTTTTTAAGTTAAAGCACAGGGTTACGCACTGAGAAAATTTTCAGTAGCCGCGCTACGTAAAATACGTACAAAAGTCGACCACTATTACGTGTGTAACCGGCTCCATTAGGTACGCGTGCCGCACACTGCCGGATACTGCACGCCGCTTAAAGTATGCCTCTTATAATTTACGTATGAAAATCACGTGGTAAGTATCTGGCGCGAGTACATTACAAATTTAGTCACCGTAAGTAGCCCGTTTTTCTCAGTGTAGGATGGTCAGTTGAAATAGCTTGCCAATGATTTGATCTCTTGCATTTGTGACAAAGTATCGACACTTCAAAGTTAAAGTTGTGCTATTGAGTAACAGAGGAATAAAAAAATAAGGTTCCTAGTAAAAAAACATTTGACTTATTGTATAGGTATTAATATTCTCCGACATGAACTTGAAGGCGAACATGATCTGAGGGCTTATTGTCTAACTCACTTGCAATCACGATCGCTTTCATTTTGAAAATCGAAGGCTTGTCTGCATACAAAATGAAAACAATTGTTCCACTTTGATGCAGGTTGTGATTGCGAGTGCGTTAGACAATAAGCCCTCAGGATCGCTAAATAACAAATCCATCCCTATTAACTATCTGCAGCAGCTCGAAAGGTGGATAAGCGTCGCGTCGTCGTCAGAAAGATATAGGTGGGTCGTAACGCTCGAGACGTAAGCCGCCATCAATCGAGTCGCGCGCGCCGCCGCTCGCCGCGAAATATCTATCGCCCCGGCGAGTGGAGCTTAGCTTAATAACAGCTCTCATGTGATAAGTTGCCATTAAATATTACCAAATTGTGTATTAATAAATTAAGATTAAATAATTAATTTGAAAAAAGATGCTGTATATTTAAAGTTTTAAATCACTATTTATTAACTTTATTGACTTTAAATAAACACTTTTCCGCATACATGCCTGCGCGCAACGCATTTTTTTAATTATAAATTTAGGAATTATATCCGAAAGCAAGCCAACTTCATGTGAACAGACTAGATGCTAAAATCTTTGTATAAATAAGACGGCAACATTCGTGTCGGTAACCCAAGCCGGCGCCGCTCGCCCGCGCGGGGGGTAATGGCGGCGGCAGCTCCTCAAACAACTGTGAGCTGACACAGGGCGGCCGCGCACCCGACTCCGCCGGCTCGTCCTCGTAGTTATATTGGACGTCGATGCACAAAGTAGGTAGTTGGACGTAAAGGGAAACCCTGAGGACTGTCTGCCAAGCGTCCCTAAGCACGTCTACGTCATTTGAGGCATGCTGTCTGCTTTGACGATTTGACGAGTAAGGGCCTGCGCCACAACCTAGTTTAGTTAGAATTATTTCATTATCTCATTACGAGCATAGAGGCATATTATTATTGCATCTTAGTCCTCAGGGTTGGCGACACATTTGCTGTCTTAGGATTGCAGTCTTAAGTCTGGGGTCATGGATGGCTTGAGAATTTGTTCACCTAATTCTTCATGATATAAAAAGAAACTTAAAACGAAAATTTAAAAAACTCAGTTGTAAGTAGATGCAAAAATTGCCTTTTTGTTCATAACGTACTAATGAAAACAATTCTTACTTTGGGTACTCTGATACGGCATTTTACTATAACGTCCCTAATAATTTGCCCACCCGTGTTATGTCAAACATCCCCGTCGGCCATTTGTCGCGGAGCAGAACGCCGACTTGGAGTTGACAAAGAGAGTTGTCTAATTAATAAGCGCGTTGACCGCCGCCGTCAGACCTGCCAAACGTGGCACAGTCTCTTTCCCGAACCCGAAACCGAGAAACCCCTATACCGAAAGGGACAGAAATAAGGATCCTAAAATTGGCTCCAACAAGTTATTAATATCCAGCTCGCTAATTAGACGAGTTACAGAAGTTCTCGTTTGGTGGACGAGTTAGGGTGTTGTAATGAATGGAGATTAATCTAGTTTCGTCTTGGACAAACATCCCGGAGTAAACCTTATAATTAAAGCATGGTGTTGGTGGAGTCGCGCGGGCGGCGCCGCGCCGGACTCGTCGCACATACCCACGTACAGTCACACATCATTTGCGTCGGACGCACGTTCCGCACGTAGATACGAACCAGCGTTAATTAATTCTGTTGAAACGTAAAACTATTTTTCTGGTTTTGCTCGCTTGGGAAATCAAAGCAAAGTACATAAATTAACGCGGTTTTAGAGTAGATGGTTTATGTCACACCAGTGAGTCTTAATACTAATGTTCTAGCGTTTTGTATTGTCTTTGTCACTGTTTTTTCTCACTAAGTATGTGTGGAAACTGGAAATGGCTGTAATGATTTTATGAAAATAACGGAGTAGGATTTTTCTCGGGTCAAGAAATCGATCGATCAAGTTGACAGCTTCGGAAAAATTATGCGGTTTGAACCCGAGCGACGCTTGACTGTACTTAGAAAAGAATGGTAGGTACATGGTGAACGCAATTTAATAGAACTTAGTACCACGCGCCGTAAACCTTAGCCTAATCTACCCTTCTTAGGCTAAGGAGGCCGAGGAGGAGGAGGTAATGTAATCCGCCGCCACTTCAATCGACACTCAATTGGGAGACTCGCGCGCGCGCGGCGGCGGCAAATCACATCAACATGCCGAGCGCGCGGGAAAGGCTCTCTAACTACTCTCTACCCTAATAATGGAATGCATGCGTTACTTCAAAAATCGGTGTTTACCTTGTTTTATATTTGTCTCAAGTTGGTTAATACGAAGAGAAAGACGGGAGGGATATTCGAAGTTTTCAATGTACAATCTGCTTCGAAAATCTTACAACACCGTTTCTATGGTTCAGAACGATTAAGGACTTTAATTGTTAAGATACCATAAAACCATGCCAATACGTAAAACATAGAACACAACATTTCTTGCGGCGCTTCTTCCCCACAATGATGGTCTTGCCCGAAGCGCTAGTACGAGTCAATTCACTCCATATTACCGACGCGTAAAAGAGTCCTCATGAGGCCAATTTACTGAATAAATATTTTGAATTTTGAATACTTTTAAGAGCACTTAAAACGAAAATAAATACTTAGCAGTGGACAATCTTACACAAATTTATCCAGTCCCAAACTAAGGTCTAGGCTTGTACTATGCAACGATAAACATCACTTACAAAAAAAACACTATTTAGAACAAACTAACCATGGGCGGTTCTATGGTGTCTTAACAATTGTATTCCTTGACTGTTCTGACGTCGCGTCGCGGAAGGAACAAGACGTTTATTTGTGCCCCAGCCTATTGTCGCGCGAGGTGGGCGATGGATTGGCCGGAGACGTCGTCGTGTCAATATAAAGGCTCTCGCGATCAATTTCCGGCGACCCCGGGTGCCGGGATTTCTAACATCTTTCCTTTTTTTCCTATTACCTATCGTTAATTCGTTACCGACACTGACAGAATGTTACTTGTTTATAGCTACTGGTTTTAGTTTTCTTTCTACATCACGTAGGTAATACCTAAGTATTAAAGGAAAGTTGCCACAACAGCACACCGTAATTGTTTTACCATGTAAATACGAGAACGGGATGATAAGTAACTAGCCTAACAATTAAATATTGCAGTAGGATAAAAAAAGTACTACCTACTATATAATCTCCATTAAGGTCTACGTACTTAGTCCACCAGAGTCCTTCGCTCTAACGCTGTTATATCATCACTACATAGTATAAAACAAAGTCGCTTCCCGCTGTCTGTCTGTCTGTCTGTCCCTATGTATGCTTAGATCTTTAAAACTACGCAACGGATTTTGATGCGTTTTTTTTAATAGATAGAGTGATTCAAGAGGAAGGTTTATAGGCACAATTTAATCTAATTAAGTTTTGATAAAGTTGAGAAAACTCAATGTTTTCTTACCAAGTCCTCAAAAAATCAATTTTCGGGCGCTTACATAGCTTACGCTGATTAAACCTTAAGAGATATATCAAAATAATGTACTGAAGAATTGTAGGACTTCAAAAAATCTAGAGAAAAGTCCGCGATGGCATATGTCTAACTCCTAAGGTTAACTCACAGTAACCATTTTTATCTTTAAAAATTTATTAAAAAATCTTAGGTTATTTGCGAAGCTATATTCTCCGATTCCGATTTATCCTTATCCAAATAAATACGTTAGTTATATTGGGTATTTAATGCAGATAAAAATGGTCCTTTACACTATATTAATTAAATAAATACTTTAGAAGATACGGTAGATTCAAAATTACGCGCAACCCAAATCTAAATTATCGAAACGGTTGGCCGGGCGCCCGGGCGCCGCCGCTGAAGCGCTGGCTGCCGTGCCGCGCTTCGCCCTAAAGTAAGATTTTTTTTGAAGCGATCATACCTGTACCGGAGCCCTCCTGTTACTTTATTCATATTATTAAATTCGGGAAATCGGTAGGTAGTTAGATTGAGTTTAGGTCTTGATTAAAAGTTATTTTTATGTTGTTTTTCCTTTTAAGGGTTCCGTACCCAAAGGGTAAAAACGGGACCCTAGGCTATTACTAAGAATCCACTGTCCGTCTGTCTGTCTATCCGTTTGCCTGTCTGTCACCAGGCCGTGAACCGAACCGTGAACCGTGGTAGTTAGACAGTTGAAATTTTCACAGATGATGTATTTCTGCTGCCGCTATAACAACAAATACTAAAAACAGAATAAAATAGATATTTAAGGGGGGCTCTCATACAACAAACGTGATTTTTTTGATATTTCTTGCTCGATATTAATAACGGCAACAGGTAGACGCTTGAAATATTCTCAAAATATTAAGTAGTATATTCATTTTAAAAAATAAATAATAAAATTAAATAAAAATAAAATAAATATTTAAGGGGGGCCGTACAACAAACACGTTTTCTTATAGATAATGGTACGGACTTCATGCGCAAGTCCGAGTCGCACTTGGCCGGTTTTTCATTGTGTAGGTAAATAAATTTATAGGTAAATGAATTAATATAGGTATAGGTAAATCAATTGTTATTTGTAAATTTTACTCTTATGCTTTTGGCATAGCCAAATGCCATTGGCGTAAGTTTTTTTCCCAAAGTGTTTTTTTTTAATATTAGGTTATCAACGAGAGGTAGTGTTTTTTATTTAATTTTGTGGATTTAAGGGATAAATCTCCATTTTTCTTATTTTAATATCGTGTTGTAAAGGTGCAAGTAACATCTTTAAAAAGTTGATAATAAAGTGCACAATACTGACTGGATGTGCGGCTAGAGAAGTCGTTTTGTTTCCCCGGATTCCATTAATACCAACGGATCTACCTTTCCAGTTTAAACACCTGCAATTTCCTGTAAACTTATCGTTTTCAACGACAATTAACAAGTCACAAGGTCAAACATTCAAAGTTGCGGCCTTAGACCTGGGTAGTGATTCTCTCAAAAGCAAAGGTGAGCGAATGCAGGAGTGAATTTCCAAGCGGCAAGTTAAGGTAGTCCCGTCAGAGCGAACAAAACACATTTTAGCGCGTGCATTCTCAATTAGGCAGCCTTATACGTTCAAGAAGCCATGCTGCCAAATTGAATTGAATCTTCGAAAATCCACCCCTCTAAAAATTATTTCACCATTTAAAAAGTATATATTCCAGATGAACTTGGGTTATTTTAACTCATATTAACCGAAGCGAAGCGAGGGCGGGTCACTAGTCCTCCATAAAATGGCTTTTCTCAAGGCCGGTAAAATACATCACTACAGCAGAAAAGTTATGACCTCTTCATTTGTTTTAAATTTCTGACCCCCTAAAAAAGTTTTGAGTTTGGGGAGCAAACGGTGCGAGATCAGGTGAATAAGGTGGATGGGGCAACAAATCATAATGCAATTCCTTAATTTGGGCCATGGCCTTAAGGCAAGTGTGAACTCTTACATTGTGTCACAAATCGTCATAAGAAGACCGATTTATTTCTTTGTAAACGGTCCAAACATTGTTGAGAGTTTAGCATTTGAATTCTTTTTTGATCGAGGTATGTAATCGCGGCACCCAACGGGCGGACAGCTTTTTCATATTTAATTGTTCACTAAGTATTATGATGTACCCGTTCTTTTGAAATAAAAACAGTTCTTAACCGTAGCATAAGAGAGCACATTCACCCAAAACATTTTTCTAGTCGTCATAATTATCCGCCCCTGTCATACCTTTCATAATTATGAAGAAACTTTATCACAGTTCTTTGTTCAATTTTATGCATTTTGGAAAAATTCGCTAGAACATTTTTTGAAATGACAGTAACCAGAAAAATGTGGATAAAATATGGAAATTTAGAACACAGGCAGCCAGAAACTCCATTTTGAAAATAAGGCTGTGTTTAACCTTTTTAAATTGTGTAGGCTAGTTACTTATCATCTGCCCTCGTATGATTTTTTTTAGTTTACTTATTTGCCTATTCCAGGAAAGAAATAGAGTAAGCAGCCATGTAGAATCCGCCCGTGTACCTACTCCCTCGCATGTCACACAGAGGCCCTGCGAGACGTGTCGGAGCGGGTAAAGCGGTAGACTGTCGCCTCCCGAGGGCGCGGCAGCACGCGCGGCTGTTTGCACTCGCCGCCCGCCGCTGGCGCCGGCAGCCAGATATACTCGACGGTGTTACATCAAGCAAAGTGAATGTGCTAGAATTCATCACGATTTTATAGCCCTGTACTAAAAATGGTAGGTCGCGACCGACAATATTATATCACAAATTGCGGTTCACCACAGGATCTACTACAATTTTATGAGAGAATCTGCAAAAATATCCGAAAGCAAAGTTACTAATACTGAGAAACGAATACGCTCCTAGCGCACGCGGCGCGTCTTAATATCATGTGGCACTGTAATATAATACGTGACGTCTTTTTGCGATAAATTACGCTTCCTTATTTTTTCGAACGCCATTTTTACAAACACGAAACCAACGTCGCCTAATAGTTTAATGAAGTCGGGTAGTCATTATCATTACATACTGCATTTTTTGTTTTGTTTGACGATTGGTCCAGTCAAAAGCACGCAGAGGTGTTATTCTCTTAAAAACGGCTTCTGGTCGAATCGTCGATCGGCCGAGCGAAATCATGCAAGCGAGTTTTAAACTACCTAATTGAAAATGCACGCCCTTAAATGATGTTTGCGCTCTGACGGGATAACTTAAACACGCCGGTTCGTAATTCGTCCGTCGAGCTGTAAAGCGAGTGTGTTAAGAGAATCATCTACAAAGTCCAACAAGAGGGAATAACGTCGGTGGGTTGAAATTCTGCCTTTCCGAACGGAACGCTTTGCATTATCCTTCATAATACGTATTGCAAAAGTGTGAATGCGCTTCCCGCGTCTGTTTTTCGAGTGGATACAATCTGAACCTAGGGTGCTTTAAAGTTAGGGTGAATAGGCTTCTTCTGGTTGAGCTCGCTTCATCGTCGACAAAACCTTCGCTCTCCAAGGGTAAGAGTTAGTCAGGAGCAAACCCATTATCAATTTAAAAAAACGCGGCCTGCTCGTGTACTACGTGTGTTTGCTCCTGGATGTACGTTCACGGTCGCGCTCTCATTGAGTCAAGTCGGTGTTGATCTCGTGTGGTGCGCGACGACGAGAGAGCTTCATTGAACCAGCCCTACTTTATACGTGTAACGTTTCGCGACGAATTTGAGCTTTTATTAAACAAAACAAGTGAAACGCTAGAGCTATAAACAATATTCGTGCTCAATTAACGCTTCGGCAAAGGACCACTTATAATTTGGCGCGGGGTTCAAAGAAAACAATCAATTATTTTGGAGGAGTGGAAAACAAAAGTAATTGGTGATCGTCTCCCTCTTCCAACAGGCAGCCGATGGATATATTTAACGTTTATAAGTCTGAGTAAATATGTGCCATTTTTTTCTTTTTTCCTTTCTTGGCTGAAGATTAAGTACAGAAATACCAATATTTGGAAACGGTGCGAGGACGATAGGTTAAGGGAACTTTGCCGCTGTGATTTAACAAGACGATATTAGACAAATTATTGATATAAATATTTCTTAGATAAGGTTAAATAATAATGTAATTACTAATATTTCACAACTAAACCGAAGCTACTCTAATAAAATACCATACGTAGCTACTGCTAAGTCAACGTTATTAATATCGACTCGCTCCGTGTCAAAATGCGCACGAAATGTTTTTATCAATTTTAGCAAATCAGATTACGGACGGCGTATTGAGATATCACAGTCGTTGACCAGTTGTACCATGTCATTTTGTGTCACGAATGCACTTTTATACAAAATGGTTAAAATAATCAAAGCAACAGGCTCTGAAGTGTGCCGAGTGAAGCGATGCAGAGTAAAGCTTGGTTTACCGTCAGGTTTGATAACAAACGCAACAAAGTGCCCCGCGTCAAACACGGCAGTCATTTTAATTTACTCCACTCATAAACGGTTTTATAGTGGAATACATTGAATTACAATCTAAAGTGGTGATTGTTCGCCGCGTAATGCGGCCGGAGCGCGGGCCGGCTCTTCCGCGCAGATTGCAGCCGTAAACCCACTTGCAGCCGGCGCGACCACCTGCCGGGACCAAAAAGCTGTAGGAACCAATACTGTTGCAGTATTTCCTACTCTGTTCCACTCGGTTTACTTCGTTATTCTGTTTGTAGTTATGAGTCTGTTACTTATGTGGCTTTTTCAGGTATTGAAAACGCATCGTGCCTTTACTGCCGGCATTCACGGTCGTTATGACGATTACTTTTATTAAGGGTAGGCAGGGACCGCCATTGTTTCACGTTCAATGGATACAATATTGAGTTGAAAATAAATAAAAGCAGCCACTTCTTTGTTTGTTAGCATTATGGTAGAGCTCGAGGCAATACCGGATCGCTCTTCGTATCAGAGTTGAATTTAATGTAAATAAGTAAATAAATAAATAGCAGGGGACAACATATGTCACACCAATTGACCTAGTCCTAAACTAAGCTCTAGGCTTGTACTACTTATTGGTACTAGACAACGATATAAATACTTATATAGATAAATATATACTTAAATACATAGAACACATTCATGACTCAGGATCAAATATTCGCGCTCATCACACAAAATTATCTGCCCTTACCGGGATTTGAACCCAGGACCGCTAGCTTCGTAGGCAGGGTCACTACCAACTAGGCCAGCGCGTCGTCGAATGTGGGCCTATAATGTATCGGAAGTGTCGGAACCCCATTCATCATTTTGTCTTAAAGAGGAGGTTCAACGAAGTCAGATGACCTTTTAGGTTTACAAAAACTTGTGATTGACTAAAGTGAGTTAGAGTCGTTTTATAACAATACTTTAAAGTTAAATAAATTAGGTTCTGTCGCTATTTTAGATTCTAAGCTACTTTATATTTTTAGAATAAAATTATTGTTTATTACAAACACATACATAACTATATAAAGTTGTATCTTGTCTAGAAAATATGGTTTATGAAGGAAAACATATCGAAACACTTTTATTTGGTTGTCCTGCACATTAATGGCTGGCTGAAGCGAATGGCTAACTGTTGAGTTTCTTGCCGCCGACTTAGGTACTGAATAAATATCTTTAACCTTTTTTTACACTTATTTATCTTTTATTATGCTTCCTTAGGGTTTAAAGTTCATAAGACCCTTGTAAAATTGTATTACTAATACCAAGCCTTAGAAAACGCGACAACATGTGGATATAGGAGCTTTAATTTCAAATTCATAATAGTAATTGCGAGTTCTTCGACATGATTATTTCGGCCGCTAAGCCCGGGACGCATTAGCGTCCGGTAATGAAGCTCCCGGCCCGGTTCCGGCGGCCGCCGGGCGGCTCCGGCGGCTGCGAGTATCGTATCGGCATAATTGGCCGTTGTTTGCCCCGGGGACCCATTAGGACCGGCTCGGATGTCAGCCTCTACACTACACGAGTATGAACCTTGCTACCCCAAGCGTAAGAGCGGCCAGATCTCAACAATATGCTCTGGACAATTAGGTATGTTGTGATTGAAGTGACCGGAAAAATAACAACAAAGAGGTACCGCCGTGCGGACAGGTTGGAAACAATTTATAGTCGTCGTCGGAGAGCGATGACGATCTTACTTTTGGTTTGTGCTTGTGTGTGTTGTACTCTCCTAACTTAAATCTGGCTTGGATTTATTTTAGTTATCATGAAATAGGGCAACATAATAGTAAAAACACCTTTATTCTGCGCAACATGTATCTGTTAAAGAATACAAAGGCTATTATATTTTTTCCTCACAAAAAGGCGATTATAATTTACCTTATGTTATACATATAATTTAAAACACGGATCGCCGTGCTGACGGTCATGTCTGATAAAAATCTGAAAATACAAACATCTCTAGAAACTTTCACATTTGAAGATGCTATTTTCAATACAACGAGTATCAAGGATTCTTGATTGTCCCCATTAAAGGTGTTATTCTCATAAAAATATTGGTACGCTCTGCCGGGACAACTTCAACCCAACGGATAATAATTCCTCCGCATCGAGTTGAAAGGTGAGTCCTTAAGAGAATAACATGGAAGGCCTGTACGGCAGCCAATTGAAAATAACAAGTACTGTACAGTATGTTGCCACTCGACCCCGAAGCGCGGAGTGGACTCGTCGCTGTTCGGGATTCGCCCCGCGTTGGTCCCCGCGCGACCGCAGCGGTCGCGGATTTTCCATTTCAAATACGATACTGGATCGCAAACAACTAATAACAACATATTATTATATACCAGATGTAAATTATTACGAATACTACATTTTGCTGGAGCTGAAGGATAGGATAAGTTACGTAAGAACTGTGATAGAATAAAATCTTTAATCGAAAACCAACGTTCAATTTATTCAATTTATTATATAAATAATTATTTGTTTATGTGTGGGCGTAGTAGGGGAAATTCAGTTAGGTACCTCCATACATAGAGTACATTGAATATCCTCCATACCAAACTTCTACCAACGGTTTTTGTTACCCGGACCTTATTTGATTTACGCGTCGCCCATGTAAATTACGTTGAAACAATACAATAATAGAACTTACTTAGGTACAGTAAAAAAAGCATTCCAAATTAGAAGGTATTTCAATGAGTGACGGATGGCTGACAGATTGAAATCGATATCGGCAGAAAACAGCTACTACCTAGCATATATTATTATCAAGCCCCCAAACCCCACAGCGATTGACCCGACAGTATTGGAAAACGTTTCACACCCAAACATGATTAAGGTCCAATTGCTTTTAATCCTTGATGACCGAGGCCAGGAGCGTTTCAATGAAAGGTAAAAAGGATTTAAAGCCATTTCGATTGGGGCATGTCATCTAAAGCTGAATTCGTCCAACGAAATTGGAATCGCTAATCTGATTTACGTTTTTATGACCGGATTGGTCACCGCGGCCGGCCGCGCGACGGCCTCCGATAATCATTTGCGATGTTGAACAAACATTTTTCTGATCAACGTCTGCTATTATTAATTATTACCTCATTGATATACCTCAGGGGACCTATTATTTTATCGAAACACTTTTCAACGAACGTATCATTACGCAGAATTTTCATTTCATCGAAAGGCATTTCTCACCGCATGCGTTTTTTTATTTTTATTTTGACATTTCTAACCAAACCTAACCTACGTAATTCATGTTTAAGATATCCTGAAAACATCTTGGTTTCAGCAGAAACTACCTTTCGACAAAATGAAATTCGATGAAATGATACAATAGATCAAGTGAAATTCGATAAAATGATGGGTTACCATACCTCAGATATAAGAAAAATTAAAAGTATAAAATTACATTTGGTAGTTGACTGTAGTAAGGATCAATATTATGTAAGAATGTCAATGCTGTATGTTCAGTACGTAAATGCAACTACGAGTATAGATACTTACACACGGCTACATACTTACAATAATTGCGTGTCAACGGTACGGACGTCTCATTGTAAGACAGCTATTGTGGCCGGCAATACTAACAATCCAAAACCTGGATTCAAAACCTGTCAAGTAGAAGTTATGTGGTTTAAAGGTGTAATTATAGGTTAGAGCGCGCGCTTCAAGTCCTGAATAACCGAGCCCCAAAATAATATTCGATAAAGAGTCATTCCCTAGAAAAATATGATTCAATACTCATGTTCGTTTATACAAAACAATTGGAGATTGTTATTTATTCAAACAGAAACTCAAAGCGGGTCAGGTCACTGAAGAATAATGAGGTGAGCACTTCTCTCGACAAATATTTAGTCACCGGTATTGGTATTGTTCGAGGGAAGCTTTTCTGCTTCACACGTTTTTAAACAGGTGGAACAATCACGCCTCAATAATAAGGACGAAGATGAAGCTGGCTTGTCTACATAGTTCTTAGTCAGTCCGGTTCAAACTATCGCAAACGCAAGTGCCGATGCTAAGCAGTTCTCAAGATAAACACTTGTCATGTAGATGCAAAGCTTCATGTGCACATCTACAGACCCAGCGGAACCGTCAGTAATCCTATATGTTTTAAAACATACCAGCAAAACACGGTCACTTTGCGAAGAAAAACTAAAAGGTGCCGTAAAAGAGTTAACCTGTTTAGGCTATAATCATGAAAAACATATTTAAAGTATGACTTAAGGTGTTGGTATTGAATTAATTTCATACGATTGAACTCAAGCTCAGCTCAAGGCTAGAAATACTCGGCGTCGCGCCCCGATTTGACAGTTTAAGCTGTATGACTGATTTTAAGGTCTGATATATTTAATTAAATCTTGATCAATTAAAATTTTGTGTAGTTTTAACTTTTAATTGTATTATATTATATTAAATATGAATTTGTATTAACTTTTTAAGTATATATTGATGATTTTATTAAATAAGGCTTCTCGAAGTCTGATCACTCAGTCTAAGGTTCAAGTTTCTTCGTCTTCGGGTCATCAAGTTTGAAGCTGGGTCATTAATATAGCGACTAGCCCCGCGGCCGGCGGGAGCTGGCAGGGGCGTGTTAATGCCGCTAACGCCCTGGACACCGTTCATTACCACCGTAATGGCGCCGAGAACGACCGGCCCTCCAGATTGGACAACTTCTCGGGTTTCATTAACTTTCGCAATGATTCGTCCGTCAACTTGCTCCATAACGAAAGGTTTTGCCAGTAATTGTGCCGCAAGAGGTACTGGGCGTTGGGAAATGTAAGTAACTTTTCCATTGTAAGGTAAGTTTTATTTTCGTATACGTATTGGGAGTTCAAGAGTTTGAAAATATATTTACAACCATTTTCACGGCTTTGGAGGGCTTAGCTGGTTGCATCTCACTCGTATATTTACTTTCCTTATTCTCGGTGATATTTTCAGTGCCCGTGTCCGTGTGATACATGTCCTTAATGATCTTGCCTATTTTTAATAATATATCAAGTGCATTTCAGTCAAAATCAGTCAAGTCGAGGTCTCTATTTGTACTACGACGGTAACACTAAAGCAAGCGGCCGGCCGGATGCCACGGAGGATTCCGCTTGAAAACATCGTGATGCTCTTTAACACCGCAAGTTAACTCGGTTGCGTTCATGTTAAAATATCCAGTAGCAATCTCGCTATTCTGTGTAACGCGCGTGCAACACATCCCACTGCGATTAAATTAAATTACAATCACCAACACGTTCGATTGGATTCTGCGTGGATCAGTCATCTGCCGTGATGGCGGTATTGTTGATCATTATTTAAATGTGATATGAAAAGCAAATGCGCTTAATTAACTGAGATTGATTAAAATATCGATGGTATCTTCAGCTAGATAACTTTAGGACGCGTTTGTTCAGCCTGCAGTTACCCGGGACTGTACATACGTACATATTAGTATGGATTATTACTCTTTTGGGTATTTTGTTCGCAGTAATTTAGTATTTTATTAGTCATTGCCGATAACAACACTAATTAATACCAACTTTCAGCTCGCGCAGGCGAGCGGACCGCGATTAGCGCTCTTACGAGGGCCGCGAGACGCAGCGGCCGACATGTTAACCCCTGTGGCAAAAAGAGGGGGGCTATAAGTTTTACGTGGGTTTCTATGTGTCCGTATATAGGTCTATCTTTCTGTGTCATAGTAGCTCCTGAACCAAGGGAACGTTTTTTTGTAAATAAAATGAAAGCTTGTTAAATTGGAATAGTTGTTAGGTATGTTTTAAAAAATAGGTTGGTCTATTTAAAATACATCAGTTTTGAAAGTAAGTAAAAAAGAAAGAAGACATTGATACAACACCATACATAAAGTAGTAGAAGTACATAAAAAAATGTAACTCTAATCTTAATTTACTGGTAAGCTTACACAGACCAAAACAATAAAATATGGGAAATGATTACTTAGACTCTGTGTTTGCTGTAGGTGACCCGATAGATAATTTGCCCACACTAGTAAAAAAAACTTACCGATTTCTTTGGTGGACATTGGAAACATATGTTAATTAGACTAATTTGTATATTATACATACGTCATTTCACCTTATACTCCTACGAGTACACCTTAACGCTTTACATCTCAAAAAGTGACGATCATTAAAAACATAGAAGTTGCCACTCTATCGAAAGTTATTTTACATTAAAATGTGTGTTTCTTGTACATACTTATGGGAATGGTGTTCTGCTTATTGAAGGAATGCAGGCACAACATTTTGCTAAGGTCAATAAGAAAGGGGAATTTAGCACGCTCTCAGCGAGTGAGTAGGAATGCGCTGGAGTCACTGGCATACAATGCAAGCGGTGCAGTGTTGTGCAGTACGGGGGGAGTGCAGGCTATAAGCGCCCGCGCCGAGCTCGCGGCCGTTCAGCTCCAATTGGAATTACAAAACAACGCTGCATAATAAGAGGACGGCTTGGAGGAAAAAATGAACGGCATGAAAATATTATTTCTATTTTCAATGTGTAGGTACCGACAATTAGATTTAGGTATAGTAGGTATGTCAGATAGTAAATTATTTATAAGTACTCATAGGTAGTACAGGTTCCAGGAGATTAGTCAACTGTTTTAATGTGCAAGTGCACCAAGACGATTCTATTAAGGTGAGACCCCAAGTATAATAACTAGTTAGCTGTCAAACATTTCTACATACAGTCACTGCATATCTCACTTTTGTATCTTTTCGCTACACTCGTTTGACAACAACGTATGGCAGTTGTACGTATTTAAATGTACACTTACACTACACAACGCACTACCTAATTTACAAGTTTGTGTAAGAGTATCGATATTCGTCGTAAGAGCAGTGGAGATAGATATCCCTCGTTGGGTTCGAAGCACTTGTTGCTCTCTCGGCGCATTACTCGAGAGCGGCGGCGATCGGCGCTTTGTTGTCAATAAGCCACTCCTAACCTTTTAAATACCGTTACCCCGGTGACCTATAAGGAAAACTGATTTTACCCTGAATTTTAAAGTGTAATTGCTGTCTTTTTTTTTTAATATTTATCAATTTAATTAGATTATGCTCTAATAATTAGGTTCTTTGTTAACCCTGTAAAATTACCTCTGAGTTCAGAAAACAGGCTTTTAAGCATAACACCTATCCACCATTGGATTTACACAAGTTTCATTGACATGTCTATCTGAAGAATTAGCAAATGTTGCAAAAGTAATTTGTGGCTGGAATATCATAATAATAAATAGCATCATATTCATCTAATGATCAATGTTAAATTGAGCCCCATTGAGCTGAGTTAGGATAGTACAAAGTTTAATGTTAGGAAAGTGTTGAGATCGGATGGTAAAAACAACGTAGCTTTTAGGCCAAAAAGGTATAAGAAGAGAGATTTAAGCCGGTGGCGACGTTACGTTACAGAATACCCAGTCGGCCGGTCCGCCGTTGCGCCTCAAGAAACCACTTTATCAATTCGATTCGCGCCCCGACGAACAAACCGCTTTATCAGTTTATGGCGGAATTTAAATTACTTCCAAATATTGACCTTATCAAAGTTATTACAGTTAGGGTTATTTTACGGAATGTATTGTAAACAGGCAGCATGATACACCAGCGTGGCGAACTCGCGCAGTGTTCTCGCTGTTCGGACGGAGGTATTGTGAGCAGTTCTTTCATCCAGGGAGCACAATGCGACAATGGCGACAATGCAACACGTAAATATGTATGAGCGCCGACGCGCGCGCGAGCCGAGAATGAGAGACACTTCTGAAGGATCTTGGAAAATGATTCTGCTAGATACTTTCGTGGATGTCCATAGATAGAAGAATTTGTGTGTAAATAACTCAGTCTAATGAATGTTTAAAATAATGATCAATTGTTAGCAGTTAACAAAATGCAACACTCGATGATTGATGAATATTTGATATCTTAAATTTCGTTCAGGTATTTGTGTTCAGTAAATTGCATAGACCGGGGTGGCCCTACAATAAGAAATGCTTCCATTTATTCCGTAACTACAAATTTTATAACTAATCTAATTTGACCACCTGTCAATAGTGCACGACTAGTTTTATTGGTTGTTTTAATTTACTTAAAATAATTATCTCAGGCTGAAACTGATGAACAGTGAACTACTGTCGAAGACAGACGTTTTATTTTAAAGGCATTTTAATATCAAGAGCTGACACGGCCATACAAAATATTTCAACTTCGATCGAACGCTGAAGATTTGTTTTGTCAAATCCTTTCATGACGAAAGCTACGTTTTTAGAGTTAACTATAAATGAATAGTCAACAATTTGATTCCTAGGTCACTGTACAATTGCTAGACAATTAAGTCAGTGTAGGTCAAAGGATTATAGCCTTTCCGATCACATTTAATAATCTGTTAATTATTATGATTGAAAGCAAATGACAGTAAGGATCAAGATGTCATGACCCTCGGCGACGTCATTCAATAAACACTGTCATAGTACAGTAGATAAATTAATTTACTATGACATAGTACTAGAACAGCCTGAATCAAATTGGTTGACTGTAATATTGGTCAATTATTTTTTAATTTGGTTTCCAAATTAATAACTCTTAATTGCAGGCAATTATGTTCTCAATTATGTGGCCACTGGCGGACAAAACCTCGTATGTAGTAGGCATTTGCTTAAATAGATTAAAGAAAGTATTTTGTAACACTAAATAAATATCAGGGACAATCACACACAAGACAACGACCGTACGCCTCGTAGGCAGGGTCACTACTGGCGAACGCGTCGTCTTTCGTTGTCGTCAGTCAGTACCTACTTCTAACACTCATGATAAACTTCATATAGAAATACGAGTGAAACGAATCTAACCTCGACGGATCTACTATTGACGAGTTCCTATAGCCTACTTCCATCTTCATCATCATACCAGCTTGATGGTACCATGTATTATTGAATTTTCATCGGAATTGCACAAGTATGCTAAGTTTTATTTTAAATCGACTGTTAGAAGTAGGTTAAGTACCATTTTCACCAAACGATGTTAAATGTTAATCGACTAGTTCATACATTTTGACAGCTGTTAACATTCTAATCGTCTGTTAAGTTGTTGGGGAAATTCAACTTTAATCGACTTCTAAGATTTTATTACATGTGTTCAAATACCTACGATTCTCTTTATCAAGTTAGGTTTCACAACAGCATGTCGACCGCGGAGCGCCCAACGGAAGCTTATTATCTCCGGCGGGAGCGAGATAGCGCGATGTTAATCTAGTTAATTAATTTTTAAAACTCCGTCCGGGAAGCCTTTGTAGATTAGTTTATGAAAACTCTGGAAAAAAGTCTCGACAGTTTGGTAGATGTAGGCTGTTGGATAGAGAAGTAAGTACAACGGCTGAGCCAGATTAACGTCGGCCGAGCTCGGCGCGCCGGCAGAAGGCTTAATTCATTTAAAAATGGAAATGATTGTGCTTGGACGATCTTAATTCTTCTATCTTAGGCGCCTTGAGCGTTTTATCTACAGAGTGTTGGTAAGGGGATTACGAGTCTGGAGTGCTGGGCGGGGGAATTATTAGTGAGCTGGTGAACCGAGGGAGTGTCAATATGACGACCAATGCGGAATCAAGTAACAATTCTGTCTGATGATGACTGAAACAGAGCAAGATTGTAATTAAAAACGTCTAAATATTTAAACAGCCTTAGTAATCATGCAGCACAATATAAAATGGAGTTGAGGGTGTGAACATTCTGTTTGTAAACAGGAAGTCATTTTGCAAATTGCGTTATAGGTGTGCCAATTGGCATGATTGTATTGAAAATGTTACCAACTGCTGGGTATTCTTGTCTTGAATTTACGGCAAGAAGTATCCTAGTTTAATAACTTAAAGAGAGCGCCACTCGTCCCGGCGAACACACACACACACACACAGGCACACTAGTCGGATTTGCCTATTTCGAGCACTTTTTTATTTCATCATTCGTGGCGTACACGAAATATACTGGTTCGTATTCCACGAATTTACCATTCGCTTTAGCCTTTAACTAACTAACCGAGAGCCCGCTCAGAGCACTTCCTTCCTGAAAACTTTAAAAACTCCAAGATTGGCGAATCCTTTTCAGATGCAAACTCGAACAAAGTCTCCAAGCCTTCGTCATTATTAAAATTTTCACAAAAGGACTTTGATTGGGTTGAATTCCAGAAATGAATCCAAACGTAATAGCATTCCTACAGAACGACGTAGTAATTTGTGAGAATTATTTCGAGTAGGTACGAGTAGTTCTAAACATTTTTAGCTGGCAGTCAAGGAGTTCAAAGAAAATACCATACGCAAAAAACTTTTGAGCGAGCCTAAGGGTTTAATAAAATTGTTTCTTTACCAATGACTAACAAAATCATGTACCAATTTTATAACAAGTAGAAGGCAAACGAGCATGCAGGCGACCTGAGTGGTAGGTGGACTGAGAGGACTATAAGAAAGGGTATGCTAAGAGATTTGGTGCCCTATGTATAAGCTTACAGTTGTATTTTTACGAATAAATAAATAGGAGATTTGTAGTCTCAAGAATGCAAATGCGTTAACAACCCCGAGGACTGAGATCAAACGCTTCCAGTTAGTTTAACTAAGCGAAAAAAAAACCAGACAGCAAGCATTCAATGAGCAAGCTTTTCATAATATGAAATATCATAAATCACTCACATTTAGATACCACTCAACATAGCTCGCGAAACGAATTGTACTGAAAGTGGAGGGTGATAATAAGGTGCCCAGCGAGGCGGGAGCGCGCTGCCCTGCTCCCCGCGCTGCACCCTGCACTGCAGCCTGCACCTGCACCCCGCCGCACGGTGCAGTCGCGTGCGCGGCCGTCAGCGAACATCGCTCGCGGTTGCTTTCACAATCTTGCACTCGCTCGGACATCGTGCACTTCGTTGCACAGTAGGTACTAGTAGGTATGTGGCGTTTTAATATTATAGATGTATTTATTTTGTAAGAAGTTGTAAACCTCTTAAATTTCTCTGAGTTATAGACGGTGATGCTAGTAATAAATGTGTTAATAAAATCATGCATCATTAAATATGAAAAAATGACTCAAATATCACATTGGCGGTCATCACATAGTGTGCCACCCACGGGATTCGACCCCCACCCCAGCTCAGCAGGCAGGTGTATCCGCCACTGGCTCATCCAGTCTTACTTTGATTACATAATGCCATAATATTTATCTGAAAAATGTTTGCTTGCCTTGTGTGTTCTGCCAGTCTCTAACAGTGACACATATATATACTTTGCTTTAGTTTGCATGCGTATAGAAACATGTCATTTTAGCTATGTACACAAAATCTGTACAACAATATTTTTGTTTGTTCATATTTTATATCAAAAGAGAACGCTTGATTGGAAAACCATGTACTACGTAAATCAACGTTCATAATAATTATATTAAGGTACGGAGTATGGTGTGTCATTAATGCAACTCAGCTGAATTGGTTTTACAAAGGACAAGTTCCTGTTTTAGTCCGACTTTGTGAACAAATCTATGTGAACCCTTTATTTCTGATCGCCAGTGTAGCCCGCTAAATGTGTCTGCTGGCGGGCGTCGTGCGTCACTTCGCCGGTTTAGTTGTTTAAACAAACTATACTTTTGATTAACGGTGGTTCTAGAGATACCCGTCGTAACAATAAATTAAAAGTTCAGGTATTTTTAACTAAAGTTCTTCTTTCTTCGTATTGTATTTAAAGACAATATAATGAGACGTAATTTAAAAAAATACGTTTTGTACACAGATGTACAAAAGCAAACAAAAGTTACAATGTGTCTGTTCCTACTTAAAAATACCTCATCTCGCCGATTGTCTTCGTAACGAATACAAGCATTGCGGCAATTAAACAGTTTCATTCCTGAAGACATTTTTAAGATTGTAAGAAATAAGTGAAGATTTTATGATTGTCAGTAATTTTTAATATATCGTCTTGGTTTCTACTTCAGATAGTCATTGTAAATTAAGTGTAATGGTCGGTCAATGAAATCGAAATTAAGCAATAAAAGCGAGTATTGGGCAGATATTAGGGGCCCGAAGTTTAAAGGCCGGGAACACAATGAATTGATGGCAGATAAAAGGCGGGCGCGTCTATTGGGCTGATTGGCAATTTATAGCGAAGGTGAGGAAGGTGGGGGTTGAGTTGACCGCTTGCGTCGTGGCGCCGCTCGAGGGCGGCTGGCACACAAATGCTATCTCGTGGAGGGCCTCGTGCCTGCTATGCTATATTCCCACGCAACGCACAAACTTAAAAGGCTCTAGAATGTAACAACACTGACGGACTCATAAAATACATCAATTTGTTTGAAAGTTGTTCGTATGTTGAAGTCTTCGCCATACTCGTGCTGGTATATTTTACGATCTTAATTTTTCCGATACAGAGGCGACTAACGTCGTGAACAGTAATCGCCGCGTGACGCTGAATTGTGCGTGGTGCAAGGCCGAGGATGGCAAGGTCGATTCAATGAGTTGCCCTCCACGGGTACGGTGTAAATAAATAAGTGGGCTCATGGTAAACTCTCCGGATAATTATGACACATTCATGCAGTTTCGAGTTTCAAAGACTAGCTTTCATGCGGTGTTTCTCCACTCAACGTCTCCTTTTAGGAAGTTGACCCTTGTTTTATAGACACTCATTTCATAGAACGAAGTTTATCTTGTGATGGTTACAAGTCTAACCTAACCTAACCTACGTGAATCATATTAGATAACCTGAAATCAACACGGGTTCAGCAGAAAATTGTTTTCTATGAAATAATAATTCTGCGAAGTGATACGTTCTATGAAATGAGTGTCTATAAAACAAGGGGCACCGCTTCAGGGCTCTATTCTACTCGGAAAACCCATATTGCTTCGCTTTGAATTTTGAATTTTTTTTGAATAATGTTTTAATTTTCATATTATCTTCTATACACAGTGACACTGGAAAAAGCTTAGAAAAAAATCGTAGGTGAGCGCCAGGATTCCTAGTCAAAAAGACCCACTGACCAAACCGATGGCCCTTCAGGATCGCTAGTTACATATTCTATCCAAGAGGTGGTTGTGAGGGCACCGGCCGCAGGTTAGGGCGGCGCCTTTACGAGCCGAATTCATTAGAGACGTAAATCGCGGGCGTAAACTAGCGGAGCTCTCCGCGCCGAGAGCTTCTCCGCGTTGAGACGACGTTACTATTTATGGCCGGGTTTTATGATTGGTGCGAAATATTAGATTGGAATTGTGTATCAAAGTTACATTGGAGAAAAGGTTAAGTGTACGAAAAAGATTAAATAGTTCTACACATAACTTAAGTCTCTGCGTTTACAGTATCTAAGACGTGTGGCAACTTCACTAATGTAGTTCGTAAGTATAAACTTTAGCGTCGCTCCCAGTTCGTGTTTTTTGTTACGATATTCAAGTACCTACGTCATGAATAGCAGAACGAACGCGTTGTATTCAGGACTTACTGCTAGTTTTGGAGCGTCAAATTTACTGGGATAGCAATACCCATCACCACAAGCATGTGTAGACCTAGAACTAAACTAAGACTGAACTATCAAGTCAGGAAACTGCAGACCCAGTTTTTCTAGCCATATCATACTTATCGAGTTTTTTAAATGATTATAAAGAACTTAAAAGTAACTTCCTTGTCTTTCTCCCCTCAACTACTCAACTGTTTTCTTAGTATGCGATCTGAAAAGGTTGCTCCCTGGATCTAATATAGCTTTTTTACTTTCTTTATATTTTATTAAGTATGTTATAGTATCCGTAGCGCGGTAAGGACAAGACTAAGTCGTAGTGAATTTTTACACTACGACTTGTCCTTAGCGCGCTGCGGATACTATACACCTCTCGTAGCAATCTTTGTAACGATGTGAGAGCAACCTGCACGGTCGAGATGCTGCGCGTCAAAGAGACGTGATCGAGTGCATGCCGGGTGATGCGCGCTGCAGAGATGCAGATTATTCTAGATGCAGGCGCTGACCCGCGACCTCGCTTGCATACCAATGAGCTCTTCAGGATCATATGAAATATTATCACGTCTAGCGACTATAATAACTATAAAAAAGATGTAAGGAAAATTTGATCGCATATTTAATAAGCCTACAATCTTGATTACTTTTTACGGAGAATAGGGCTTTAAAACAGTTTTACCTTATTGTGTCTTGAAAAAGCTTAAAGATTATGAATATTTTTTAGACAAACTTACATGAAAATAATTTATTCAACAGGTAATTAATTTGGCTACATCAAAGCTCTTTTAGACGTCAGTGAATGTGCTATCTACCAGCGCTTCGGACAAGACCCTCGTTACTAATAAAAGAAGTGCAGGTAGAAAATAACTATAGCAGATTTGTTTTATTCATAAAACACGTAACGCTCTAGGCTTAAAAGTAACACCACTAATATAATAAACTGTCACAGGCAAAACTAAACATATTGTAGAAAAAATGCAAGTCTTCTGTAGAATTTTGGTAAGAGTCAGTTTCACTTAGTTTGACTTTCGCCGTTGTGAAATCTGCGTAGGTGTTCTTTAAAGATCGACCAGAGGGCTTATTGTCTAACTCACTCGCAATCACAACCGGCTTCAAAGCGGAGCAATTGTTTTGATTTTGTATGCAGAGAAGCCTTCGATTTTCAAAATGAAAACGATCGTGATTGCGAGTGCGTTAGACAATAAGCCCTCAGGACGCGAACCGCTCGACGACTACACTATTAGGTACTTATTAACTGAAATAGTGAGGTCATCTATAAAATGGACGCTGACTAAAGATTTTTTCAACATATACAAAACTAAAGTAATTATTTTAATTTCATGAAATATTACTTATTTAAAAGCATATTATGTGTTTTGTATGAAATTATTTAAAGCGCAACGAGTAAGAAAAGGAGTTATTTATGTATGCATACGAAACATAATTTGCGTGTCTTTCATTTCCGCGTAAAAGTTAACAGATTTTACCGCTTACAATAATTAGGTGCCAAATACGCGTGAATAATTTCAGCTGAGATTTATTAAATTTCCTTCGGGTGTGGTCTTGGTCAAGCAGGTTTTCTTGAAGGTTGGTTCTGGAAGTTACTGGGCGAGCCATATTTTTATCATGACTATGTCAGTCAATGGCACGCGTCAGAATACTTATTCACGTAAATATGTGTTGCTCTAAAGGTGATGGCACGTACGATAAACATTATGGGTTCATTTTTATAAGTGTCTTGTGTAAGCTAACCTAACCTAACCTAACTGGTTGTTGAAACATCTTATACATAAATATATAAATAATAATACATTTCAACGGACAGGTAAGTATATTATTTTGCTATAATATTGATAGTTATTATGCAGAAAGTTAATCGAAGGTACTCATAAATTATTTACCATAACCGTGTTTCATTTAGTATCGCATTAATAAATTGATTTGTATCGCCGCGCGAACCAATCTGTGCATTAATTCAAAACTGCCATTTAAATTAGCTATTTCGATTGAAACGACAATAAATTTTTACTGTCCATATGTCGTTTTTGACCTAAAAATAACCAAACCAAACATTATTTATCCATTACTTAATCAAATCAAAACATCGGTTCCCGTTACATCCCCTCACCATGGCTTGAAACCAACTTCCCATATGTTACGATAGCGGCAGCCGCGCCGCCCCGATCGCCCAGTAATTGTCGGTGGTCGGCCGCCCCCCCACATTTGCTTGTAATTACACCAAATTACGAACAGATCCAACTGTCGGAATACACAAACTGCGATCGAAACTTTATCGGATGTTATAAAAACTCCAACTATTATTCACAACCCCGCGGGTCGCAACTCACCACCAAAACTTTTCGACATAAAAGAAAACCTTAATTACGAAGTTTCCGCAAACGCTACAGTTCCTACGGAAATTCCTTTGAGAATTCTCTCGTTATCGCTTTTTACAGTTCATGATTAGGCTGTAAATCTCGTGAAGCGACGTTACATTCCAAATTGTAAAAATATCAAACTTCACAAAGTTGAAAACTCGTTAAAATTTAAGGGTAAACTTCACTTACGGATTGGAATAGTTGGTGAAAGTTTTCTGTTCCTCCTTTCAGGTTGTTTAGTTGAAAATCGTGGTGTAGGGAGTCACGGGCGAGTTCACGGGCACTCACTCACTGCGCGCGTCGCGTGTGTCGGGCGCGCGTCGTCGGGCCGGACTGCCGCCTGCCGCCTGCTGCCGCCGCCGCGTGCTGCCGGCCGCCGGCAGCGGCAGCGCCATGCTGCGGCCTTCACAAGGACCATCGCTCATCTACGCAGCTGACACTACGGTGTTAAAGTTTAAATATAATTTAATTTGCTTATGAATCGGTTGATTATAAGCCCGAGGCGTAACTGCGCGCTCGTGAGAGTCATCTCGACTGTAAAATTCTCAGCGCGTAAGAAAACGCTGTAGCCCCTTCAATTTAAATATTCAAGTTATTTTCCTTGACGGGATTTGTATGTTTACTTGCTCCTAAAATAAATATATTGTCGCATTGACTCGTCTTGGCAAAACACGCGAAATATAGGTTCGTTCGCCGAGCTGGCTACGTTTCGCAAGTAACATGTGATTCAGAAGGATTGAGGATTGATTTTCCTATACAAGCAGAATGAAAACTTATCAAGTAGGAGTTTTCAAACAATGTGACAAAAAAATAATAACAAATGTAACTGAATCTCGCAGCGAATAGGTACTTTGACTAATTAATGCGTCTTTCGTTTAGGTAGGTACTAAAACGTAAAGGTGGAAGACTAATTTTTTTTTCTTGGACTTTGCTCAATGTGAATGAGAGTTAATATTATAATAGGGACTAGAGACAGCTTACTTACCCATGAGTCTTTTCTTTAGTCGTTATCGGCACGTCCGTGGGAGGTGGCTGTCACTAGAGGAGCAGTAAAGTGAATGTCGGGCTTGCATTAAAATGAGTTCATTCCGAAACATAAATAAGCATTATTCCAACTGCACCAACAAAAATGTGCAGTCGTCTGAATTGTAGTCAATAGTTATAAATTGAAGGCCAGCTTGTGCCGGTTAGTTAGTGATTAATCTGAAAACGGCGGACTCGTCAAAACTTCGCGACGCTCTTGTTCGAAACATTTTTGTTGAAATTACTGCGGGCGGGCTCGGGGCTCGAATTTTTCAGATGTTTTGGACATATGTTTAAAAAGTTAGACTGACCAATTTCACGTAGCGATTAGGAAAAAATACCTTATAGAAAAAGCTATTGCCGTTTTTTAAATATTATCCACTAACATAATAATAATGATATACGCACACTAATCATAATCATCCTTCGATGTTACGCGTGTACATTGATTGTTCACATTTCATTTAAAACCGATTAGAAAGTTTAAGACTAAGTAAAATAGCGACCCCACTCCGAACGCCGAGTGTAGACGAGGAACATGACCGATTTATAAAAAAGTACGATAAGGAAAATAGTTCAGTTTTAGCCACTCGCACCATGAAACGCTTAATTGACCGTTTACTGTTTATGTGAAATCTTCCCATCAGTATGACAGCCTCGTGCAAGAGCGGCGCGAAACATTGACGGCCAATTAGATAGGCCTTAGAATTTTAACACGCGTTTATCGCAAAATGCGTCGATTTTGCTAACCGCTTGTGGCGTAATTATTTATAACATAACTCAGATAATTCGAGAATATAATAAATCCTTCTGAAAGAAGAAAGTCTTGGAACTAAAATGTTCTCCTGAGAGGCCTTTTCATATTTTGCAATTTGGAGTAAATTGACAGGCTTTTGTTCTGAATAAAATTGTGAGAGTTTTCATCAAAAACTGAAATGATTCAATATAACCTATCCTGTACAAGCACGTCTTGGAGATAGAATAAAAAGTTCACGAAATAATTGATAGGTACTACTAAATGGTATTACCTATTTAAGTTCAGAAAAAATGTATAATTATATCAGGTTGTATTTAATTCATGTAAGTGCGCTGCGTTAAAATTGATTTAACATGAGAGTTTAACTGTGAACACTACCATTGAGTTATAGTTTCATCGTATGCCTAACCTAAGGCCTTGAGATCTAACTGCTTAATTAACTGGTATTTTGCCATTGCATACTCCCAAATCAATTACTAGTCGAGTTTACAATTTATTGGCAATAGAAACTAGAAAATTCCGCCGTAGTGCGCTGTAATAAATGTGGCTATTCAAGTCTAAGGGATGAGGATGTTACAATGATTGGCAAGTACGCCATTCTTTTCATTACTATTGCTTACATGTATAACTTGATGGCAATTTACTAGAAAATCGTAAACGCCAGCTTTTATAAAATCCTTTTAATTCGATCGGCCACGTGTCCCCGACCTCGGTGCTACTCCGCGACTATCATATGTAACTAACCTTGCGTCGACTTGAGAACTTCCTGAAGATTATCGAGTGTGTGTTTATGAACGTAATATTTTATATCGACAGCAGCATAATTGGAATTTAAATGGGTTTGCTTCGTGAATTGGATACTTTTCTCGTAACAACGTCCTAGTATAGTAAGTTTTTACTAAAATTATCGTTTCCATGTTCAAAGCCAATTAGTCATCAAAGCATAAACGTACTTTGGTATAACTTTTAAGGCGTATGCATAACTTACTATGAAACTTCTATCCCTTTTACGCTTCAGACGTATTTAAATAAGTCCTGTTTCCGTACTGACGAACCTTTTAACATAGAAAGACGACATAAAAGGTCCGGCGCGTAGCCCGCAGCTGTAATCGTGTTGAAGTCAGACGCGAAGAGCTGAGCTTGAGCGGCTCATAATAATGACGCCGCAACTTTGGCCCGTTAACTCTGCAGCTTGCTGCACTGTAATGTTTTTATTAGATTTCCCTACATTATCCCGCTGCATTACCTTCTCGCCGGCTTGCTGTTGTGAGATAACGCTAGGCTTAGGCTGTGTTAATCCCTGGCTAAAGTTTAGCTTTTGTCATCAACGTGTAATACCTACAGTAGTTTTTAAATGTATGTCGGATTTCGATTGCGTTTTTCGCAGTTCAAGGTTCCGGGCCTCTATTCTATTTTATTTTAAATCATATTGTAATCGTATTATTACCGTTACAGCAGCTACATGACATACATAAACGGTAAAAAGATCACATCGTAGACAATACGCTTGTGATATGTGTAGGTATATACTGGCACTTTCTATGAATTGTGATTAAATTTATTCTTGCATATTTTCCCGCTGAAAAAATATTTTAACTTGTCATTTTCCGAATATTCCTTGTTTTAATCAACTCAAAGTATCATTTGTAATTCATTTATATTACAACCGCACGCCATTCTCAAATCACACCACGCGTAATGACAAACAATTTGAATACAAAATAAATTTTATAAAGTTCACCAATTTGAAGTTGGAGGCTCTAGCGACTCGCAGTGTAAACGCCGCCATGACTCGCAGGAGCGGCAATCACCGCACGCGCCGTCGACTGGTACTTCTCTCCACAAGTTCGGTTCACTTGGCAACTTCACGACTTTACTTCTCTTCACAACTTTCGGCTTTTCCTTTGTGACGCGGTGATCGATGCAAAACCGTTTGTTGTCGGACCGCGCCGCACGTGCAATAATGTGCTCTTTATAACATTGTTATAAGATGTACTATAGTTATTCACTTGAGTAGTACATTTAGAATTAATAGGTAAGTTTAGTTTAGTATGTCATTGGCAAATCTACTGGAAAATATTGTAAAAAACCGAACAAGTGCGAGTACTCGCTAACGAAGCTTTTCATACTATTATTCTTGTATGAGGCATTATTTAATTAATTTTATTTTAATTTGGTGACGTGTTAGTCTAGTCTAGTTGATAGTTACTCTACCTTTGAAGCTAGTGGTCCCGGATTCAAATCCCGGTAAACGCAGATATTTGTGTGATGAGCACGTATTTTTGTTTCCTAGTCTTGGATGTTTTCTATGTGTTTAAGTATGTATTTTTTGTCTAGTACTTATATTACAATCCTAGATAGTTTGGGACTAAGTCAACTCTTTTGAGATTGTCCCCTGAGATTTATTTATTTATTATAGAATAGCGGCAATATGCACTCAAACTTTAAAATTACAACTGACTACCTATTACGGGTCATGATATACAGCCTGCTAACTGACAGACGGACGGACAGCGGAGACTTAGTATTACGGTCCTGTTGACACCTTTTGGGAACGAAACCCTAAAAAGCGTAAAGCAATACTGTTGGTTCAAAATTTACAATCATAATATTATGAAACTGTTGAGTGATGAATAATTTTATGCTTATAACAAATTTACATATGGGAATATTTGATGTCAGCTTCTGTCGGCTTTAAGCTAAAATATTATTTTTGTACTGATTTAGTCAATTGCTTTTGGACTGAATTTTTGTGAAGAAGAAGTGTTTATATCGCGTAGTTGTAACAAAAACCGTTCAAATTTAGCTCCTGGCGATAACGTTTCTCATTTGTTGTAGTTATTAAGAAAGTCTAAGTAGGTTTGAACGTTTCTGATTTATTCGTATTTGTTGGTGTCCAAAATTTTTTTTGGTAAGCATATCGCACAGACCTAATTTTTCATAGTAGCTAGGTACAACATATTGAAAACGTAACGTGAGAAACGGAATAGCATTTTGTATGGAAATTTTCAGCTTCACAATCCTTTTAAGAACGGTCGACAAACAGGCCAGCTCTTTATAATCTTACTAATATTATAAATGCGACACAGAAATTGAGGGAGCGATGACCAGCGATGGCTATAAATGCGAAAGTAGCTCTGTCTGTCTGTTACGCTTTCACCGCTAAACCGCTGAACCGATTTCTGTGAAATTTGGTGTGTAGACAGCTTAAACCTCGAGGAAAAACATAGGGTACTTTGTACCGCGAGTTGCGATGAACGATTTTTTCGCAGACAGAGTCGCGGGCAACAGCTAACTAGCATATTATATCGGAAGCGTCATAGCCGGCAACACTTTGGACTAGGGTCGAAATGACGTCATTTTGTTTGTAACCGCGTTTTGTATTTTAAAAGCACTAGTATAGAAAAAAAATCATCTTTTTTTATAGCTGTAACGTAAAAAGACCATGTGGTGTTTAATCTCTTTAGCCATTAGCAGAAACTTGTTTAAGCATTTATTTCCTTTGTAAATAATGAAAAGAAAAATAAAATAGTACGCCTTTGAGACAAACCTCTGTAGGCATAATTTTTTTCAAATCATCTTCGTGTCAAATCACCAAAATATTCGTGGTGTCAATTAAGTTACATAAAAAGAACCGGCCGGTGAAGAAACGGTAAAAAAAAGGAATGTAATAAGTAATCAGAGGCAGGACACGGTCTTATTCAACCTTGTTTTTAGACGTAATGTTGTCGTGTTGTTCTTGATTCGGCCGCGATTACGGTCAAATTAATAGAGATACAGGATAAGGCTTCAGGTATTGTTTTAAACCTTATGTTTATCTCCCATGGCTAGCCTTTAGGTCATCTATGTATACCCGCCATTCCGGCTAACAAGACGCTGGTGCGTCGCCGCAGGCGGTTCCTCTTGGACGGAAAACATACGAACACTACAAACATTATCTGAGAGTAAACGAGCGCTCCTGGCTCTCCCCCCGTCTCTTGTTCCGATTGACTCATCTTCTGATTCGATTCGTTTCTATTGCATTTACGGCGATGCTGAATTGGCAAATAGAATTTGCTGAAATAAAGTTTCAGTGTAATACACTCACGAGCAATAAAAACGGGCACATAAATGTAAATTGCGTAGAGGTCGTATAGGTTTTTAATACTTTTCGACTCTCATAACATAAATGTGATAGTTTTATACCGGGTGACTCCTAAGTCGTGACCCCAAATATGTTTTTCCGGCTCTTTATCGTTAGGTACGTACATAAAACTATACAAAAATCTGTAAATGCATTTTATAATAATTATTAAAATTATTTATTTTAAATTTGCCGAGTCTTATGGTTACCCTACTTCTTACGTTGAACTGTTATCATTTAAAATACTCATTACTTTAATCTACATAACTCGTCTAGTACAATTTGGGTGACTACACGGTTGGAATTTTTTACTCTTTGAAGAAATTAAGTTTTGGAGTTATTGCACTGAATTCGCCTTGAAATGCTGCGTTAGAAACCATAATTTCGGTTCACGACTTAGGCGTCACCCTGTAGATGATTAGACGTCTGTTATTCAGTCGCGCATCAACTACGTATAGGGCCTGTTCACATCACCGCGGCGCCGTGAAGAAGCACGTTGCCGTGTCCGTACAGATGCACGGTGCAAGGTTAACAAAACAGAATTTAGTTTGCTCCCCATTCTAGGCATTTAAGTATAATTTGTATAGTTTTACGAAATCCAGCTCATACAGAAGGTCACCCCCCGAGACGCAAACCACTGTACTTGTAACTTCACACCTCAAGTGAGGAGTGCGCCGGCCTAGTTTCAACGTAAAGAAAAACAATTTTCGAAACGTTTATGTAACTGATACAGGTACAAACCAAGTTTGCATCGCTCGTTACACCTCGTGGAGCCCACGCTGCACACCCGCGTCGCTGCAGTGCCCCGGTGTCTGATCTAAACTCCGGAGCTGAAATACGCGTCATAAAGCCAAATCAGTTAAGGGGTTACGGTCTATGTACGTAGTGGTAAAGCCAAGACAACCACGATTCAGAGCAAAATTGACGACGGGATGGGATATAATATTAGTTATAGTATACATGCATAGTATGTATAAGTTGCAGTTGTGTTGTGATACATCGTCCATAATTTTCGTTTTTTTTTCATTTCTTAAACCGTCAAAATAGCTTTTTGAATCATGACTCCGGAAATAAAAAAAATATTTAAGAAAAAAAGACATGATAAAAGGATTTCCTATCATCATTATGATGAAGAAAGTTTTAATATTTAAACATTGTATTAGGTGAGAGCCGCCCCGGCCCCGGCCCGCGCCCGCGCATAAATCGCGGCGACGTTTACTGCGGCCGGCGCGCACGCAACGTCCGCCGCGGCTGTAAATCTCCGCAATACCTCCACCTTGCTGCTGTTACATAAATTACTACGCCTTGATATCACACTAGATTGTTTCAGAGAATAAAGAAACAGTTACAGTGGCTCAAGCACAAACATTAAATCATACTTCACGTTTTCGTGGTCACAACATATACATACTTTACTGAATCTATCCGTAGCACAAATCTCTAAAACAGAATTAATTTTCTGTGTGCGTGTGTAACTTCGTAGCGCCCAAATAGATAACCAGATTGAATTTTTTATTCTTATGAAAAGGTGGTTAAATTGACTTGGTTTATAGTCAAGTTTGCTGGATTTTTTATGCGGCATTCAAGGTTTATTAACTTTAAAAGTACGTAACCCTTTTTCAATATTTTTTGAAGCTCTTAATTCAATTAGTTAAAATTTAAGAGTTTTATTTCTTAAGTTCGCTGTTACTTAACTGCGACGTAGGTAACCCGGCGTGTCCACGAAAAAACGAAAAGTTTCACTCGTTTGCGGAATCGTCGCAGATTGTTAAACAGTGGCTCAGTTACGTAATAAAACCGAGTGTACCGGGTATCGCGGATGACTCAGGCCTAGCGTAATATATAGGCCTAGTATCTTTTGAGCAATTAAATACTCATAATAATGTGCTCGTTGTCCGTCGTTTTTATATTGTTAATACAGCATAAAGTTTAAACAAATTTAATTTATTTAACAGCTTCTGCTTGCGACTTCATCTGCGTACCTATACGAGTATTTAGGTTATGGTTATTACTTCGGGAACTTTTTCTTACCAGAATGAAAGAAGCATTTGTGTTAATCTAGGGTATAAGCTAACTCCATTCCAGATTCCATCCAAATCCGTCCAGCCCTCGGACCAGAGTTGTCCAGCCGTTGCATCGTGAAGCTGCAAAAGGAGCTGGAGCGGACAACAGATTTCTTCTAGTTGCCAGTGAGATTTACTCAACTCTTCTCCACTCCAAACTGCTGCCAGCGCCCAAACTACCCCTGCCCGGTGCGTGACACCGCTACATTTATTATTTAGCCTCGGAGCAACGAACACGCTTCCTAAATTGAACACGGTCACATTTTTACTGCTCCTTGTATAAGTGACGCTATAAATTGTATAAGGAACCGGTGAAACGGTTCAAGTTAAAATCAGGTTTTTAAATCAATAGAACCCAATGATGGATTTAGTTAGTAAAAGCAATATTTTAAAATACTGTAAACTTACACAGCTATGGTCCTAGGTTCAACAATAATCCAATGTTCCTATTTTTGCAGGGTATATATATTTCTTAGGCTAAAATCTAATTTCTTAATCTAAACAGTAAAAGATCAATGTAGTAGTGTAATCAATATAGACAAGTATAAGTATTTTACCGATAGGTCTATCGATTTATCGCATTTAGGTTAAGAGAGCACTTTTTATTTATTAATTTATTTGTAACTCTAAAGTCCATTAACATTCGTTATGTTCAGATTGCGAAGGCGAAGCTATCAGAGGACCAAGATGGAATTGAAGTTTGCTTGGCGGTCCGGGGACTGGCTGTCCTGTGGTTGACGAGTGAAGTTGCGACACGACGCTGCACCTCCTTCATTTCTGACTCCTCTGAAATGACGAATGTAGACTCATCTTTGCAAGTCAAATTGTTACTACTTACTCGAAATTGTTAGAACCGTTTCAAGCAAGCAAATAAATAAGTAAATAAATGCCAAAATTCAAAATATTTATTCTGTAAACTGGACACATGAGGGTTGAGGGCTTTTGGGTGTCCCCTTGTTTTACGAATAATTTTTTCATCGTACGTATTATTTCATTGAATTTGATTTCATGAAAGCTATTTTCTGCCGAAGCCGTGTCGTTTTCAGGTTATCTTAAATAGTAATTACGAAGGTAGGTTAGGTTAGACTTACGACTATCACCATAATGTTAATATGCGCCTAGAACAGCCTGTCGATGAAATGAAAATCCTGCAAAGTGATAAGTAGGAACTACCTATGAAATGAGTGTCGGCAAAACAAGGGTAAACCTGCTCTTTGTTTAAAGTACATACAAACACAGTAAGCATGTTTCTCCCTACAAAGTCTTACTACTTACTAACTAGAAGCGATTGCGAGTTGTTTTGAGCGGAACATATTTCGCTCACCGCCGAGTTAATTTCAGAGTTAATTTCTTCGTGGACCGTCAAAGGGCCAACCTCAGAGGCCGTCGAGTCGCGTCGCCGGGAGACGTGCGGTCGGAGTGGCCCCGGCGCCGCTAGACCGAGCGGTGCGGTTGGTGCGGTCCTGACTAGCTGGAACATGTTACACGCCGGGGTGTTATTCTCTTAGAAACGGCTTCTTGACGATCGGTCGATCGAGCGAGCAAGATTATACGCGACGGTTAAGCTAATAGAGAATGCACGCGCTAAAATGTTTTTTATTCGATCTGACAAGACCACTAAACTCACTGGTTAATAATTCGCCCGAGGATATAAAAGTGAATTATAAATAACTTGGCTGAGTCACGAAGTAAATGGTGCAAAAAATACAGATAACAAATAGGACACTCACACAAGACAAGCGCTTTACGTCAAGTTTCTGCCAAGCCAGCCACTTCACTAAACAATATATAAGTATAAGTAGGTAGGGTAGGTGTAGGAAAAACAATACATATGTACAAAATTATACCTTCTTGTCGTTAAAATATTATTATACTTAGGTTAAAAGCACTTTGTGTAGAAGATGAGAGTGCAAGCGAGCGCACTAATGGAACACTATTTTATTCAATTAGAATTTTATGGTCTCGGCTGCATTAGCGGTGCGTTCATTAGCTATTTTATTCTTACATTAAAACCATAATAAATTATAGGCTAAAAAGTACACCAATTAGGAAACAAATCCTTAGCAGAAATCAAGAATTACAAATTAAATCAACTAAAACTTCGTCAATCCAATATAGAAACATTACAATCCAATCTAAGAGATTAAAAGCAAAATAAATTCATAAGCTAACTTCTGTTCCCAATGATCCCGGATCTCTAAAGATAAGAAGTTCCTTTCATTAAATCTGCCTCCAAAATGTATCTCGCGAAACTTTTAACAACTGTCATAACCCTTCGAGTCGAGATTCTCTTAATAAATGTAACTTCTCCGGGCTTCGACAACTCAAATGTCTACTCAGAACAAGTACACAAGTCCTAATCAAAGATAAATAATGTGCGGCTTCATAATTATCTTGTAATTTTGAGATGTCGTGAATATGTTCTTTCAGAAGGTTCTGAAGTGTAAAAATATTAAAAAGACAGTTGAGCCAATTGAAATTGTAAAATCTTCAAGAGAGCAAGTCAAGTTATGTGGAGCACGCGCCGAAGTTAAGTCGCTGCGGCGGCGCGCGTCGCGTTCAATCTCCGACAAGAAGTTTGAAAAAGAATTTGTAACTTTATTATTTGCCATCCCAATGGTGGAGGTGTCCGAGAGCTGCTCGCACGGAGCAAACGGAATTGACATTCCTCTTATTTGATTATATCAGGCAGTTTTTAAAGTTTCGTAACAGATACTGAAAAGCTAAGCCGGTGTATATTTAGTCGTCGGTCCATCCGTTATCATGACCGTTTTACTCGAGCTTTAAATAATTTACTTATTAGAATTATTGGTTGTGTCAAGGAGCCCGCATAAGATATTTGCGCACACGTAAACTATACAAATATTTGATTGAAATTAGAGACAAAATTTGGAAAATAGATAATTGTTTTCCAAATAATTTCAAAACGAAATAACTCGTTATCTGCTAGTTGATTTGGATAGGGTTATTAATCTTCTAATTGATGTTTTGCTAGACGGAGCCAAAGCGAATAATATTTCGGTGAACATGTCGTAAATAATTGTTGTTGTTGCAAACAAACACACGGGCCAACTGAAGGTAAGTGTGGGCTCTGAAGTCCAAAGACCGATGCGTTGCCAACCCTGAGGACTTGGAAGACATGGAAATGCATAAGACTTTTTCTTTTTGATCTTTCTGTTATAGTTTTTACAGACTTGGCTCGCAAAAGCCGACCGACGCGGTTTTAGTGACAATTGTTTATCTGTAAATTATCGCTTGTTATTTCCGCTCGTCCGCTATTGCGAAACGGCGGCCTTGTGCTTTTAACAATATTTCCGACATTGAAACACATTGGACAATCAATAACAAACAAGGATTTGTTTTAAACCTATCTTAACATGCAAATAAATTCCTAGTTATAAATATTATTATTAGTTAGTTTATTAGTTATAAATTCCTATTTAAAAATGTAGCCTACACTAGCGCAAGAGAGGTATGTTAACAGTCTTTTTGTCAATCTGTCATTGTGGTGTTCGCGAGACAGGCCTAGCTTAGTGCGTAGACCACAAAAAAGCTTTCTTGTATTTGTTTTTGGTTAATAAATAAATTCATTATTATTATTATTAAATACTTATCTAGTCAAATAGACCCGTGCCTTGGATTTAGCAACCCTATAGACATTACAATTTTATAGCGACATCCCACCCTGGTCCTCGGGGCTGGCGTTATATTTGCATTCATGAGATTACCAATGTCTATGGCGCCTCAGAGACTACTAATAGTCTACAACCAAATGGATTGTGAGCTTCAGCTTGGCCAAGCCTTCCCCGTGAATAAAAAATAACCATGTCTAGGGTACGAAACATTGGTGCGATTTGCACTTTACGAAATTTGCATTTGTATATTTGACGTATTTAATACATATTCACCATTACTTGTTTTATACTTTTATGTCTTTTCTTGGTTTACTATGAAAAGAAGAGTTTGAAAGAAACAGTCCGTTTTAAATATTAAAATAAATACAACAATAACCAGAAGACTATCCCATGCAAAATTACTTTTAGGTACACCTGTTCTATGAAATAAGGATATACATGTCATACATACAAATAAATAAATAAAAAATATAATTATACTTTCAATATTATGAAAAGCATCCAAAACTCGGAAACAAAATATTTGTTCTTATCACACAAGCATTCACCCTTAGGGGATCGAACCCGGGACCGCTGTTTAGTAGGCAGAGCCACAACAACTAAACTAACCACGTCGCCTTTGGGAATTAGCGCAAATATTTCCTGTTGCGAATAAAAACTTGTAGTTATCCCGAATTGTAATCAACTGCTAGCCCCGCCCGGAATCACTCGCTCAATATTTCACGACACAATCCATATTGTATCAACAAGAACGTTGCCTTTAATTGAAACCTTTCCCCGCGGACGCACCCCGTCACACCGGGCGGTTCCAATCAGCCATTAATAACGCAGTCGCGCGGTTTGCCCACCTAAGGGTTGCGGTGTTTGCGTGTAGTGAACACCGACACAACGAGAATCTGAAGTTTCATTCTCTTAAAAACGGTTTCGTGCCTAACGGTTGATCGAGCGAGCGAACTCATACGAGCGAGTTTTAAGCTACTTATTGGGAATGCACGCACTAAAATAATGTTTGTACGCTCCGGCGGTCGGAACAACTCAACTTCCCGGTTAATTAATCGAGTTGAAAAGTCAGTTCTTAAGAAAATAACACCACTGCTCAAAGTGCCGATATACGCGCCGCAGGTTTTGGGTGAGATTAAAGGACACCGCACACTATAACGCCCCGGCACCAGATCAGCACCGCCTCAGCTCAAAGTGAAACATTGAAAAGTCAGCTTTGATTTGTGGTAGGATGACACATTGTTTAAGTTAAAGTAAACAATTGCCGGGCGCGGGCCTCTTGGTGCGATGTCCTTAAAAACCTTTTGCGATTGTCATTCTTTCTTTGATATGGGCTTAGTTGGTAGTGTACCTGCCTGCAAATAAAGGCAATAAATTCCTAATTCTTGAAAGTTTTCTATGTACCTATGTCTAGTATCCATATTACAAGCTTGAAGGTTAGCTTGGGACTAGGTCAAAGTGTGTGAGATTGTCTCCCGCTATTTACTCGAGCATGCGTGCCGCACGTGTCGTAATCGGCCCAGCGCTGTTCTGAAGGAGCTGTAACTATCGGTCCCCTGGCAACCAGCGCCATGTTTGTCCGCGCGAGTAGTCATCGCCCGTAAAGGCCGCTCTTTATGTGCATTGTCCCACGCGTGGGCTAAAAGCCGGAGTGCTTTTATACGATGCAGGTCGCGGCTGAGTGCAGCGGAAATCGTTCGTGCCATTAAACGGCGATGTATTCTGCGTGAAGGTAGAAGGATTATCAATGGGGATAGTAATAGCGCGGGGCCGTTATTTTTGAACACCGGTATTTGTAATAAAATTATTTTTAATTAAAGTCTGTCATTAAACTCGCTCTTTATTACTAAAGTTGGTAAACTAGAAAAAACTGATATTATACCATTTCCTAGTTTTTGGGGTTCCGTACCGAAGGGAGCCCAACGGGACCCTGTTAATATGCCTGCACGGTCTGTCCGCCCGTCCTAACTCTAAAGAGATATACCTTTTGAACCATAATAAATAACAAGTTTTTTTTCTGAATTTGTGTTATTACGGCGGATTTAGTAAATCCTCACACTAATAAGCTTATAAGTTTTTGTAAGGCTTATAAGTTTGGGCTATGGGTACCAGACAACGATAAACACATTCGTATATATGTATAATGTATGAAGAAATAAGTCCATACTTAAATACATAAAACATTCAACTCTAAAACAAATATTCGCGCTCATCATTTAAATATTCGCCCTCTAAGGGAATAAAACCCGTGACCGCTAGCTTGGAATGCAAGGTCACTAGCAATTAAACTAACTGCGTCATCCGGCGCAAGTGTTGTTTACATTTTACCTATAAAGTCGGGTATCCGTCATTTTTGGACATGTTCTACAGCTTTTGTTCAAAATCCAAGCTTTCGACCTTAGTGCTGCCACGGGCGGGCTCTACCATGTCGTTTTTTCAGTTTTTTTGTAAATATTTACCAAGTTTTAGGTTTTACAGCATAGTTGTATTGTAAAGAAATTACTTAACGAAACTAAATAGGTACGCTACATTTGTGTTTGAATCTTTTACATAAACTAATAGTATATAAATCAATTATCTTGATACTAAAGCTTCTTTCGCAAGCTTAGTTACCAACTTTTGGCAAAGGCAACCAAGTAATGTTTAAAGTGCACAAAAAATACCAAAGGTAGTTACATGTCTTTTTTACTACAGCAGCTTCAGTCAAAATTTCGTCACTATCACACTTCGTACCCATTTCTAAGAGAAGAGCGACTACGATATTAAATGTCGCATGCTTCGGACCGCGGCTTGACACGTCGCTCGACGTCGGCTCCCTACTTACTTCCCGCCCGGCCATTACCGCGGAGGGAAAAATTAAATCAACCCGTTGAAGGATCAAGGACAGAGCTCGGACTTGCTCCGTCTGAGGGAAGTCTTCCTTATCCTGTTGGCGAAGCGATAATTGCATTTTATTAAGAACTAAAAGAATAAAACAATTTCAAAGGCAGAGGAATTCATCTTAATTAAACTTAATCTTTTGTGAGACGTCGCTGACAAAACGGGCTTAATGGATATACAACTCATTGGAAGTCTTTAGTCGTAAGGATGACTAATAGCCGTGACTGATGGGTAACAAATAACAATTAAAACAAAGGTCGCTAGCTGGTGGCAAAAGTAACAGTACTTAACCTAGGAATCACTATTATAATGCTGATAATTATGCCGTAGATAGTTGACTAGAATTACATAGTAAACGTACGAGTAAAAGAAAAGTCTTTGTACATCGAGTCTCTTGTCGGCGGCTCATCAAGCGGCGCTCTTTCCGCCGGGCGCCCTACTTGGCCGGCTTTTAGCCGAGCGCGTGAGAGGCGTTCGCGAGCGAGGCGCGTATTCTTCTCAAGGGCGCGCGATAGACTCGGCGTTTAACTATAATTGCAGATTGTAAGCGTGTGTTACACCTATGGCGCAATAAAACAATGACGGTCATACAATATGGTGATCCTGATGGATTCAACAGTTTCGGCTAGCGATTAGTATATGGCACTTGTCCCACCCCGCCGACGATGAGCGGGAAGGCAGTAGAGCCAGCGATTAGTTATTAATATATGTCTTTTATTGACACGAAATCTATATCTTTTGTTTCGACAAACTAGAGGAGAGAGTTCTCAACGGCAGTGTGAACAACCTGCAATCATCTATTAATATTTCTCTTTTATTGATACGGAATCTATATCTGTTGTTCGTTCCTTGAGCGAGAAAATAGTCGATTACTAATCTCTTCCTCGCCGGCAGTGGGACAAGTGCGTAACGCGTCCTGAAATTTTTTATACTCTATGATCTCACTCAAAAACAAGTGGAACATTCGCTCGGATACTTGTCTCTAATGCCGAGTCGTATCAGGAAGTTAAAATGCCGGCGGAGAATAAAGAAAAGTGGCTATAAACCGCCATCAAGACTAAGCTCTTAAGCAAAACGACGATAAAGATAAAGATAAGTTGTATTATTGACCACATCTCCACCGTCTGACAACGCAGATCATTCGGCCTTTCCTACGTGGACGACCAAACAAGAACATAAGAAAGTAATCAGAGCCCGCAAAGGGCCGAACTCGCACTCGTTCAAAAGCTGTTGGTGGAGCATCAATTAGTCCGGCGGGACGGATTGCCGCCATAATTGTTTCGCAACAGCCGAGCAATTAGTGCGAGGCGTTTTCATTAACGCCGTGTCCGGGAGTGTCGCCGCCGTGTTTGTTAATTAGGGACACCCGCAGGCCAGACGCGGCGCTGGATCATAACAGGATTGACCATTTTTTGCAATGTACCGTCGTTTTCTCAAGCTGGTGGTGGCAAACGTACTAGCGGGTCACCTTATGTAAACATTGAAAAGTTTGAAAACAATAGCGTTTTTTTTTTAAACTGGATGTGTAAGTAAAATCCTGTCGTCGTTGGCTTGAAACTCTCGTAGATGTTTTTAAGGTTAGATGACGCCGTTAGAAGGAATAAAGTTATATATCTATACCAAATAACAAACGCGGGTATGTCTGTCCATATAGAATCAGTGGTATAATAATTGCCATTTGATTTGTCGTAGCTATTTAGTCTGCATTGTAAACTTACTATTAAACAGATCACAACGGGCTACTCGTGAAAATCATGTCGAAAAACGGTCGACATGTTTATGTTTGAGTCTCACGCTAGTTTTAAGTTTGAACTTACTATTAATACTAAATAGTATTTAATGTGAGAGACGTCAAAAATATGTTTTTTCTATCGTTGTGCTATTACTCTATATTGATCATGAAAATCACGACACGTTCCTGACAACAATGTAGTGTAGTTCAAGAAGCTGGCTTTAAAAGGTTGTCCGTCAGCTGACGTTAATGGACACTCAGGGTTGAGAGGACGAAGCTGTTCGTCGTACATTAACGCGTTAATACTAGATACTTAGCGTAAAAGCCAGTGTTGCAGCTACAATGTATAAAGAGGTACGGGCTCTTACAGTTAAGGGATATTCATCGTTTGCCAATGGCCTACATCCCAAGTTTTATTTTCGTCAATCTCAGGAGATTTCCGCTAATCTTATTGCAACACTTGGCTATACAGAGGGCCTAGTTGGGTTCTTAACGCTAACGTCAACACTTTTCGAAAACTAAATTAAATATGGAATGACCATAAGCGCTCGACGCGACCGATCGGCGGCTTACGTCAATCTTATACATTTTCGATATCGATAACGATCGCAGAATGCATCTTGCCTTAGCCCACAGTAGCGGCGCGTCACATGTGAGCCAGTGCCTATAAGGAAATACGTTCCATAACCACCTCCCCGAATTGGCAAGCACCTGGTTCTTCGAAATGACTCTCTCAAAGGTAAAGGCAGATGCCGTATCCTTGTGAGACAGCATGAAAAAAAAGGCGTCACATAATTCTGCCTCTGGTATACTCTCAGATGCAAGTCCGTCCCATGTTTCACCTGGCTCGTTATGTTTTATGAATAACTGACACATTTTTATGAACAAAACGTGCGACATAAAACGTACAGTCAGCCCGACGTTATAGCCAAACAGACACTTTGCGCTTACGTGGGCCGAGCTTGTATCGTGCCGGATAGCCCGAAAAGAGGTATCTTATCTTACAGATGAGCCCTTCCTACAGCACATGGACCCTTCAGGATCTCTTACACACTCAGCTGTTCGAAAGTGCAGGTTTCCTCACGACGTTCTACCTTCACCGGTAGACCATCTGTTAATCAAATACCTACTTAAGTTAGATAAATTCATTATTATACACGTCGCCGTGGAGTTCAAACTGGGTACCGTACGATCAATAGTCGACCCTCTCCACTAGGCCACCGACGCTCTTTAGAGGAGATATAGAGTTAGCTGGAAGAAATCCCTTAAAGGGATAAGTTCGCCTTTGTACATTTTTTTTTAATTGTATTGATCTGGTTTTTCTTTTGTACAATAAATTGTTTACATACATACAGACATAGATATCCATGATTTTTCAGAATTTACTTGTCATTTGGATATTGGTTTAAACGATTTATCGCCTTTTTAATATGGCTTGCGAGAGTGTGGACGTTTCAATTTACGAAATGAGTCTGCCACAGGGATCATCGTACGTTGGCTGAATTGTAGTGATATTTTTGATGGTGTAGTTGTTTTACATAAATAGCAAAATACTATTCTCATTTGGTGCATTACAATGCATTCTGTTTATGTTAAATTCTGTTTTTTTTGCGAGGATAATTATAATTCATTTTTGAAATATGTATAGTTAAATCAAATACGAAATTACCACAATTTGTATCTTGAATGTCCCGGGAATAACTCTGTATCATATTCTTATTTCGTACCTATTAGGTGTCTGCATTGTTCGATTCGAGATAAATGGCGAAGATATCTCCAGGGAAGCTATGAAAAATGCTCGAAGGCTAAGTGCTATTTTCGGGGTAATTGGTAAGTTACAGCCTCACGGGGTTTCTTTGTTTGCCTGTTCGATGGGATTTTGGTTGTTTTCCTTCCTCGTACGGACGGGTAGGTATCTCTGAGCACTTTGTGCTCGTGGGCCGGAAAAACACATTGTGTATTTATTTGTACTTGATAGCCCATCGTCAGCCATTCTGAAAGGTTTAAAAATAACAGCAAGATTGAATTTTCATGGTTCAAAGTTAATGTTTGTTTGATGTTGTGTATAAATATTCTTTTATATTATAATATTACCTATAGTTAATTAATTAGTATTGTAACACTATATTGTAGTATGAGTGGTTACTGATGTGTGAGGTGACTTGACAGATCTCTGTCCACACTTGATGTTAGGCCGTGGCTGATTGACTCAATTTAGGGTCGTGGATTCTTGAGCTCAGTCCGGTATGAAAACAACTTATCACAAAATGTGGCACAAAATTGGTGCAGCGTTTAGTAGAAATTAGAAAGAAAAGGGCGCCATCTGTTTTAATCTAAACCAACAGAAAGATAGGGATAGAAGTTTAAACTAGAGAGAGATTAAAAGTAAACAAACATGAACCTTGTCAACAGAGTTTATTATCTGTTTTGTTTAGAAAAGAAACACAGTACAAGTTAGATAGTACCTTCGTACTAGTACCTTTTAAAGTCTTTTACATAAAAAATTCCACTGTACAATAACAGGGTTGCTTAAATCATACCTCTCTACGTTGTCATGCGTTTTCTTACATACTATTCCTCTGTAACAGTGACAGGGCAAGTTAAATCCTACTTCTCTACGTTTATCGAGCGTTCTTAAAAGCTATTCCGCTGTAACAGTGACAGGGCAAGTTAAATCCTACTTCTCTACGTTATCATGTGTTTTCTTACATACTATTCCACTGTAACAGTGACAGGGCAAGTTAAATCCTACTTCTTTACGTTTATCGAGCGTTCTTGTTTATGTCTGCAAGTGTAGTAAGAAACGAGTTCACCTTATGATTAGACGTGGATCACCAAATGACGCCTCTCGGTGTCTCACTCGTCACCAGCCACAAGATGAAGAAGAAGTGTAGATGAAGGAGAAGTGCAGCGCGTGGATCCACAGAGAAGCATGGACCGCAGCAACACCACGTAGAAAGGAAGACAGCGTGGCAAGAGCGTAGAAGTAGATTTCACACTGATAGGTGTGACCAGAGGGACACACTCGCACACACAGAGACACACAGAGACCCACAGAGACCCACACCGGCTGTTTGTAGCTGCAAAGATTGTTGGCATTAGCACTTTGTATAAACATAAGTTTTATTCCTGCGAATAGAAACTTTAAGCAAACGAAAGTCACAATATAAACAACACGTTTCATAAAACAAGACAGGCTTTTTAGCTAGGAAAATACACTTACCCGGTTAAAGAAATATCAAGGCAGCGGCGACTTTACCATGTTCTAGACGATGTTCGCCTTAAATTTAGAAATATTGTGTCCTCCTTACATCTTCATTCTACAACAAGAAAATCCCGTCAATTCACAAAAATAAAAGCACCTGACGACAATGTCGACCAAGTTCTAGCACACACGAGATACTTACGTAGAAACACTTAGTATTTAACAAGGATGCATTGAGCTTGTTAAATTTCTATGAAGCTAAATTACAAAATGGCCATACGGCCGTAGCGAGACTCTCCAGTAATCGTGACGGACGTGCTCACATAATGGTAGCGGCTGCGAGAGTGACAAGCCTATTCCCAAACTATCCTACCGTAGACAAGCGTCTATGATCAAACCTAGAGTTAAACATATCGATTGACACTTCGATCAGATATTTCGATTTAAATAAATTAGCAGAAACCGATCCTAACAATATCTAATAATAAATAGAACCTACCAGAAGGGTTTTCCTAAAATAAAACAAACATCTATTTGAATGCAGAAGAAATTAGTTACGAATTAAACCAAGCGGCAACACCGAGCCATCGGCGAGTCGAAGTTTTATCTCTTGTTGTCCAGAGATGTCGCCACCGGTTCTAAAATAGCAGCATTATAGATTAATCTGTAACATTACCTCCCTGCTTGAAGAAAAAAAAAAAATTTTTTTTTTTTTTTTTTTACAACTCTATCCTACCCTAGACCATAAAGATCATCTATCACCTAAGCAACGCAGAATTTTCACAACAACACTACAGTTTAACTAATATTGTCTGTACCATCTGGGCAGACATGTGAAATCATGTGTCGTGGAGTAGGCTTCCTAACGTTCCACGGACAACCTAAACCTCTTCACACTACAACTTAACTAACTAACGAACTATGCTTACGACAATATTTTGGACAACACAAGAGAAGTCCAAAAAAAATAAATACTGGATTGTCTGTGCCATCTGGGCAGACATGTGAAATCATGTGTCGTGGAGTAGGCTTCCTAACGTTCCACGGATAACCTAAACCTCTTCACACTACAACTTAACTAATTAACGACTATGTTTTGGACAGCTACCCTAAAGAAAAATTACACGGTATTTGTTAACTTATGATTTACTAGCAATGAATTAGTGAGTCGACTCCATATTACGCTATTTCAAATTTATTAAACTAAATTGCATTAGACGTTGACTTTATTAACAATGCATCTTGGAATAGGACTGGAAGGCAGACTATGCTGACGATTTCTGCAATACCTAGAATTCAACGAAAATGAGGCTGGAAAACACCATGTGACTCTATGCAACGTTACATTTACCTATTACGTATTTACCCAAAAAAAAATTTGCTATCCAGATCAAATGCTACACAGAAAAAGAAGTGAAGCATCATCTGTTCTCTTGTAAAGAGAATCAGAATATAAAGACACAAAGTTAGCAAGAAGTATCTTCTACACCAAACGATAGTCTCAGAGTTAAATTATTTAAGTTCAAAGTATATTCAGCCACCTTGTGATCAAAAGAGAAATAAGAATACAGGAAAAGAAGGAACCCTACACCCTTAGTGCGTCCTATAGTACTAACCCTATAAATTCATAGATTGTAGTTTTAGAATGTCTTTGACATGCCAAATACCTAGCGACTTCTTAGATTCGATATCTTGCAACTCATACGTCACAGGAGAGTATTTTTTTCGTATAACACACTTTTTAAATTTAGGAGCTAACTTCTTTGTAAAGAATTTGTCAGCGTCTGACAACGGATATTCCTTTTTCCAGACAACCTGACCTTTGTTATACTCTATAAATCTTCTATTACGATTGTAGTAAATTCTACTACGCTGATAAGATTTCTGAAGGCGGTCATTCACCTTCTGAAAGATAGGCTTCAGATGTGTTAGCATGGAAGTATATAAATTTCTATCAGTGAATTGCAATTCATCACTTTGCAGAGGCGCTGATGGATACCATTCGCCAGAAAGAATAGCCTCCCGTCCATTATTCATAAAATATGGACTATATCCAGTCACTTCATGCACAGCGGTGTTAATTGCAAATTCAATTGCACTCAGTTCGTCAGACCACGTACGATGATTCTTGCCGACATAAGATGCAACGGCAGTCACCACCACACGATTAACTCGTTCAGCAGGGTTATTCTGAGGAGTGAATCTACAGTTATAGAAAAGTTTGGGTATCTTATATTTTTCTCTCAGTGCTTGCATATTTTTAGAAATATACTGTGGACCATTATCCATTATTATACACTGAGGGATACCGTGTTTTAACAAGATATTATTTTCTATTAGTTCTACTACAGTTTTAGCCAAAGAATTTCTCATAGGAAATAGACAAGTATACTTCGTAAAACAATCACACACAACCAAGATAAATTTGTAACCTTTTGGGCTACGTGGAAGGGGTCCTAATATATCTGTACATATAACCTGCCAGGGTCGTTGAACCTTTTTCGGGTTCTCCATTAAACCTGGAGGAGCCTCATTCGTGCTCTTATAAGCTAAACAAACTTGACAGGTTTTTATGTACCGTTTTATATCTCCCAGCATTTTAGGCCAAAAGTAGCTTTGAGCAACACGTTTGAGTGTTTTGAAAACGCCTAAATGAGCGGCGTCTGATCTATCATGACATAGCTTCAGTACCTCCTGTCGCAGCTCCTGTGGAACAACTCTCTTCCATTCACAGTCCCTAGCTAAAGGATTTTTAGATCTAACACGCTTAAACAAGTTTTCATTTAGTATCTTAAGATCAGGAAATTTATGAGGAGCACTTTTAACCCTAGCAAATAAATTTGTGTACCACGTATCAGTGACTGAGTCTACAGGAGAAATGAAATCTACCGTTTCGATTGGAATGGGTGCCCTAGAAAGTGCGTCAGCAAGCTTATTTTCAGAACCTTTCTTATATTGAATATCAAAATTGAATTGTGACAACCGAAGTGCCCACCTAGCTAAGCGTCCTGTTGGTGACTTCAGACTAACCAACCATTTTAAGCTACTGTGATCAGTGAACACTTGTGTCCTGAAAGGAGAACCATCAATATAACCTCTAAATTTTTCTAAAGCGAAGATTAAAGCATTTAGCTCTTTCTCAGTTGTAGAGTGATTTTTCTCAGAGCCAGTAAGAGTTCTGCTGGCATAAGCAACAGCATGCTCATGACCTTGATCGTCCAGCTGTGATATGGCACAACCAAGTCCAACATCAGAAGCGTCCGTCGAAATAATGAATGGTCTGTCAAACTTAGGTACACACAAGATAGGTGCAGAAACCAAGAGTTCCTTGACAGCCCTAAAAGCTGTATCAGCTTCAGAAGTAAACTGAAAACATGATCCCTTAGGCAGTTTTTTAGTTAATTTGTTAAGAGGAGCACAAACAGTAGAGTAGTTATCGATGAAACGACGGTACCAAGACACCATGCCAAGAAATCTTCTAAGTTCCTTTTGAGAAGATGGGGTAGGGAACTCAGTTATAGCTTTAACTTTATCCTTGTCCGTCCTCAGACCTCTGCGATCAACAACATAACCCAAGAACTTTAAAGATGAGCGACAGAAAACTGACTTGTCAAGATTAATGGTTAAACCAGCTTGCCGTAGCTTTTCACAAGCTCTTTTTAACAATATGATATGTTCATCAAAAGTTTCAGAGATAAGTATAATGTCATCGACATAGTAAAAGATATTATTAGCAAATTCCGGACCAAATACCTTGTCCATTAGTCTCATCATTCGAGCAGTTGAATTTACCAAGCCAAATGGTAACCTTCTAAACTGAAAGGCTCCCAAGCCTGGCACAGAAAAACAAGTCTTTTCTCGCGACTCAACAGACAACATAATTTGAAAGAAAGCAGACTTTAAGTCTAAAGAGCTCATAAACTTAGCATTATTGAGAGAGTCCAGTATTTCTTGTACCCTAGGCATTGGATAAGTATCCACTTTGGTTAAGCTATTCAACTTTCTACTATCCAAGCACATTCTAAGTTCGCCATTGGCCTTTGGAACTAGCAAAATAGGACTATTCCATGGAGAAGTACTCCTCTCAATTATGCCCAATCTCAACATATCATCAATCTCCCCACGAACATACTCTCGATGGTGAAAAGGTATCGGGTAATATTTTTGTTTAACTGGAGCATTATCTCCGGTATCAATGACATGTTCTTCCAGAGTGGTACAACCTAACGTGTCCTTAGTAGCCGCAATACATTCAAAATCTAGAACCACGCTATTCAACCGTGACCTTTGTTCAGGATTGAGATCTTCCAAGTCATGTAAATGGATATTAGGATCCTTCAATAAGCTAAGAACAGAGTATTGTTCAATCGACCGTTTGATATTAAGAATATCTGAGCAGAGATGAAATTTAGTTAAGAAATCTACCCCTAATATAATTGGAGTATTAATATCACGACAAACATAAAAATTTATATAATGTAGAATATGTTTATATGAAACAGGTATTTCTATCTTTCCTAAGACTTCCAGAGATGCCCCATTTCCAACAGCAAGTTCAGTATCACATGTCTGCAAGGGAAAGTCTAAACCTTCACTTTGCAATAAGGAGTAGGCACACTCACTTATTAATGACACGGCAGCTCCACTGTCAGCCAATGCATTGCACTCTAGTCCTAAAATACCTACAGAAAGAAATGGTCTGGGATCGCCCACATTTTCTTTAAATAAAAGAGAACAATTATTGTTGTCATCAAAATTAGTCATTGTCAAATTTGTTTGAGTGTACCGGTCAGAGGTACTAGAAAAATTAGAAGTAATATTTTTATCTATAGTAGTAATAGGATCCTCCGACCTACTATTTAGTTTTTTGAACAAGGACAATATTTAGTAATAACACCAGGTCGCTTACACTTTAAGCATATTGGTGTTTTGTGTACATCGCACCGAGAGTGATGATGTGCACCTCCACATTTCAAGCATAAAACAGTAGTATTCTTCTGTTCAAGATTAGTGACACGAATCCTAGCATTAGAAGTTGATGAATTGAAATTTTCACCCCCGCTACAGAAATTTGGCAAAATAGACTCTTTGCCAGTGTTTAAGAACCCTCTATTCTCACACTTAAATTTAGAGATCTCTAAACGTGAACAGATATCCTTCAAACCCCTAATCGAGTTAACCTCCGTTAAAGCTAAACGAGATATGAAGAAAGGACTCATATTAGTCATAATAATTTCCAGCTGTTCTGATTCACTCAACGGTTTAGACAGACGTAAGAACAAACTTTCCATAATGTTAATGTAAGATTTTATATTCTCACTTTTATCTTGTAAGCGGGTCCTAATTTGATTCAACAAACAACGTTCATATTCGATGGGTTGAAATTCAGCTTCAAGTGATTCAATCAAATTTTCAAAAGACTCGAAGTGAGACCTATTAGTCCTAAACCATATCAGCGCTTCACCAGAAAAAAGATGAACAGAGTTCCTTAAAAGCTCAATGTCAGTGATCTCTGAGGAGTGTTTCAACTCACGCAACCGAAATATAAAATCATGAACAGGTGTTCGACCATCATAAATAAGATTCCACTTAAGAACTTGAGAAGCACGTTTGTAACAAGAATTTGAAGGAGCTACCACAACAGATTCTCTCACAACAGCTTGAGAAGATTGACCAGGAGATTGATTACACTTGAGAGTTTCAACTGCGTGATACGCCTGTGAGACAAGAGCTATCTTTGCAAGCTGCTGTTCAGATGTCAAATAGTTAAGTTTCTCCAACCTTAATATGACGTGTGACAACTTCGATAGACACCTGCGACGACACGACGATGAAGAGTGATCAGCCTGAAGCACCATCTCAACTTTCTCTTTGCAGATCTGAAATTCGTTGTCAAAAGACAAGCTTAAGATGTATGTATTGACTTTGTCAGTGTCGAGTGTTATGCCCCTAGTAGCTCTCAAACGACGTTTTAAATCGTCTACAGTATCCTCCTCATCAGGTTCCAATCCCCGGGATCTTAGTTCAAACAATAGCTCATCCTTATTCAAACAGTCAACATCTACATGTAATGCCATGGCTAAATATGTCAGTTAATATTATAAAAACAAAAATAGTTATGCAGTATAAGACTTTAGGTACAAAATATTTTTTTTTTTGTAAATTTCAGTTAATGTACATTTAGATACAAAGGAACACTTTTATTTAATTTTTTTTTTTTTTTTTTAAGACCAAATTCAATTCACTGTTAGGTTTTTAAAAGTTTTAAAGTAAAAGTTAATAGTAAAAGCAGAATATCTATCAGATCCACAAAGAAGTCAAAAGAGAGCAATACAGTCTGTTAACACATAGTATAAATTAAAATACAGTAAGAGAACTTCTGTTGTTAAGGTTCATAAAATAGTTATTTAAAGAAACCGGTATAATAAGTTGCTTTCACCTACACTGTTAGTAAAACTAAGCTTTGCCCCTAGCGTTGGGCCGCCAAAATGTAACACTATATTGTAGTATGAGTGGTTACTGATGTGTGAGGTGACTTGACAGATCTCTGTCCACACTTGATGTTAGGCCGTGGCTGATTGACTCAATTTAGGGTCGTGGATTCTTGAGCTCAGTCCGGTATGAAAACAACTTATCACAAAATGTGGCACAAAATTGGTGCAGCGTTTAGTAGAAATTAGAAAGAAAAGGGCGCCATCTGTTTTAATCTAAACCAACAGAAAGATAGGGATAGAAGTTTAAACTAGAGAGAGATTAAAAGTAAACAAACATGAACCTTGTCAACAGAGTTTATTATCTGTTTTGTTTAGAAAAGAAACACAGTACAAGTTAGATAGTACCTTCGTACTAGTACCTTTTAAAGTCTTTTACATAAAAAATTCCACTGTACAATAACAGGGTTGCTTAAATCATACCTCTCTACGTTGTCATGCGTTTTCTTACATACTATTCCTCTGTAACAGTGACAGGGCAAGTTAAATCCTACTTCTCTACGTTTATCGAGCGTTCTTAAAAGCTATTCCGCTGTAACAGTGACAGGGCAAGTTAAATCCTACTTCTCTACGTTATCATGTGTTTTCTTACATACTATTCCACTGTAACAGTGACAGGGCAAGTTAAATCCTACTTCTTTACGTTTATCGAGCGTTCTTGTTTATGTCTGCAAGTGTAGTAAGAAACGAGTTCACCTTATGATTAGACGTGGATCACCAAATGACGCCTCTCGGTGTCTCACTCGTCACCAGCCACAAGATGAAGAAGAAGTGTAGATGAAGGAGAAGTGCAGCGCGTGGATCCACAGAGAAGCATGGACCGCAGCAACACCACGTAGAAAGGAAGACAGCGTGGCAAGAGCGTAGAAGTAGATTTCACACTGATAGGTGTGACCAGAGGGACACACTCGCACACACAGAGACACACAGAGACCCACAGAGACCCACACCGGCTGTTTGTAGCTGCAAAGATTGTTGGCATTAGCACTTTGTATAAACATAAGTTTTATTCCTGCGAATAGAAACTTTAAGCAAACGAAAGTCACAATATAAACAACACGTTTCATAAAACAAGACAGGCTTTTTAGCTAGGAAAATACACTTACCCGGTTAAAGAAATATCAAGGCAGCGGCGACTTTACCATGTTCTAGACGATGTTCGCCTTAAATTTAGAAATATTGTGTCCTCCTTACATCTTCATTCTACAACAAGAAAATCCCGTCAATTCACAAAAATAAAAGCACCTGACGACAATGTCGACCAAGTTCTAGCACACACGAGATACTTACGTAGAAACACTTAGTATTTAACAAGGATGCATTGAGCTTGTTAAATTTCTATGAAGCTAAATTACAAAATGGCCATACGGCCGTAGCGAGACTCTCCAGTAATCGTGACGGACGTGCTCACATAATGGTAGCGGCTGCGAGAGTGACAAGCCTATTCCCAAACTATCCTACCGTAGACAAGCGTCTATGATCAAACCTAGAGTTAAACATATCGATTGACACTTCGATCAGATATTTCGATTTAAATAAATTAGCAGAAACCGATCCTAACAATATCTAATAATAAATAGAACCTACCAGAAGGGTTTTCCTAAAATAAAACAAACATCTATTTGAATGCAGAAGAAATTAGTTACGAATTAAACCAAGCGGCAACACCGAGCCATCGGCGAGTCGAAGTTTTATCTCTTGTTGTCCAGAGATGTCGCCACCGGTTCTAAAATAGCAGCATTATAGATTAATCTGTAACATTACCTCCCTGCTTGAAGAAAAAAAAAAAATTTTTTTTTTTTTTTTTTTACAACTCTATCCTACCCTAGACCATAAAGATCATCTATCACCTAAGCAACGCAGAATTTTCACAACAACACTACAGTTTAACTAATATTGTCTGTACCATCTGGGCAGACATGTGAAATCATGTGTCGTGGAGTAGGCTTCCTAACGTTCCACGGACAACCTAAACCTCTTCACACTACAACTTAACTAACTAACGAACTATGCTTACGACAATATTTTGGACAACACAAGAGAAGTCCAAAAAAAATAAATACTGGATTGTCTGTGCCATCTGGGCAGACATGTGAAATCATGTGTCGTGGAGTAGGCTTCCTAACGTTCCACGGATAACCTAAACCTCTTCACACTACAACTTAACTAATTAACGACTATGTTTTGGACAGCTACCCTAAAGAAAAATTACACGGTATTTGTTAACTTATGATTTACTAGCAATGAATTAGTGAGTCGACTCCATATTACGCTATTTCAAATTTATTAAACTAAATTGCATTAGACGTTGACTTTATTAACAATGCATCTTGGAATAGGACTGGAAGGCAGACTATGCTGACGATTTCTGCAATACCTAGAATTCAACGAAAATGAGGCTGGAAAACACCATGTGACTCTATGCAACGTTACATTTACCTATTACGTATTTACCCAAAAAAAAATTTGCTATCCAGATCAAATGCTACACAGAAAAAGAAGTGAAGCATCATCTGTTCTCTTGTAAAGAGAATCAGAATATAAAGACACAAAGTTAGCAAGAAGTATCTTCTACACCAAACGATAGTCTCAGAGTTAAATTATTTAAGTTCAAAGTATATTCAGCCACCTTGTGATCAAAAGAGAAATAAGAATACAGGAAAAGAAGGAACCCTACACCCTTAGTGCGTCCTATAGTACTAACCCTATAAATTCATAGATTGTAGTTTTAGAATGTCTTTGACATGCCAAATACCTAGCGACTTCTTAGATTCGATATCTTGCAACTCATACGTCACAGGAGAGTATTTTTTTCGTATAACACACTTTTTAAATTTAGGAGCTAACTTCTTTGTAAAGAATTTGTCAGCGTCTGACAACGGATATTCCTTTTTCCAGACAACCTGACCTTCGTTATACTCTATAAATCTTCTATTACGATTGTAGTAAATTCTACTACGCTGATAAGATTTCTGAAGGCGGTCATTCACCTTCTGAAAGATAGGCTTCAGATGTGTTAGCATGGAAGTATATAAATTTCTATCAGTGAATTGCAATTCATCACTTTGCAGAGGCGCTGATGGATACCATTCGCCAGAAAGAATAGCCTCCCGTCCATTATTCATAAAATATGGACTATATCCAGTCACTTCATGCACAGCGGTGTTAATTGCAAATTCAATTGCACTCAGTTCGTCAGACCACGTACGATGATTCTTGCCGACATAAGATGCAACGGCAGTCACCACCACACGATTAACTCGTTCAGCAGGGTTATTCTGAGGAGTGAATCTACAGTTATAGAAAAGTTTGGGTATCTTATATTTTTCTCTCAGTGCTTGCATATTTTTAGAAATATACTGTGGACCATTATCCATTATTATACACTGAGGGATACCGTGTTTTAACAAGATATTATTTTCTATTAGTTCTACTACAGTTTTAGCCAAAGAATTTCTCATAGGAAATAGACAAGTATACTTCGTAAAACAATCACACACAACCAAGATAAATTTGTAACCTTTTGGGCTACGTGGAAGGGGTCCTAATATATCTGTACATATAACCTGCCAGGGTCGTTGAACCTTTTTCGGGTTCTCCATTAAACCTGGAGGAGCCTCATTCGTGCTCTTATAAGCTAAACAAACTTGACAGGTTTTTATGTACCGTTTTATATCTCCCAGCATTTTAGGCCAAAAGTAGCTTTGAGCAACACGTTTGAGTGTTTTGAAAACGCCTAAATGAGCGGCGTCTGATCTATCATGACATAGCTTCAGTACCTCCTGTCGCAGCTCCTGTGGAACAACTCTCTTCCATTCACAGTCCCTAGCTAAAGGATTTTTAGATCTAACACGCTTAAACAAGTTTTCATTTAGTATCTTAAGATCAGGAAATTTATGAGGAGCACTTTTAACCCTAGCAAATAAATTTGTGTACCACGTATCAGTGACTGAGTCTACAGGAGAAATGAAATCTACCGTTTCGATTGGAATGGGTGCCCTAGAAAGTGCGTCAGCAAGCTTATTTTCAGAACCTTTCTTATATTGAATATCAAAATTGAATTGTGACAACCGAAGTGCCCACCTAGCTAAGCGTCCTGTTGGTGACTTCAGACTAACCAACCATTTTAAGCTACTGTGATCAGTGAACACTTGTGTCCTGAAAGGAGAACCATCAATATAACCTCTAAATTTTTCTAAAGCGAAGATTAAAGCATTTAGCTCTTTCTCAGTTGTAGAGTGATTTTTCTCAGAGCCAGTAAGAGTTCTGCTGGCATAAGCAACAGCATGCTCATGACCTTGATCGTCCAGCTGTGATATGGCACAACCAAGTCCAACATCAGAAGCGTCCGTCGAAATAATGAATGGTCTGTCAAACTTAGGTACACACAAGATAGGTGCAGAAACCAAGAGTTCCTTGACAGCCCTAAAAGCTGTATCAGCTTCAGAAGTAAACTGAAAACATGATCCCTTAGGCAGTTTTTTAGTTAATTTGTTAAGAGGAGCACAAACAGTAGAGTAGTTATCGATGAAACGACGGTACCAAGACACCATGCCAAGAAATCTTCTAAGTTCCTTTTGAGAAGATGGGGTAGGGAACTCAGTTATAGCTTTAACTTTATCCTTGTCCGTCCTCAGACCTCTGCGATCAACAACATAACCCAAGAACTTTAAAGATGAGCGACAGAAAACTGACTTGTCAAGATTAATGGTTAAACCAGCTTGCCGTAGCTTTTCACAAGCTCTTTTTAACAATATGATATGTTCATCAAAAGTTTCAGAGATAAGTATAATGTCATCGACATAGTAAAAGATATTATTAGCAAATTCCGGACCAAATACCTTGTCCATTAGTCTCATCATTCGAGCAGTTGAATTTACCAAGCCAAATGGTAACCTTCTAAACTGAAAGGCTCCCAAGCCTGGCACAGAAAAACAAGTCTTTTCTCGCGACTCAACAGACAACATAATTTGAAAGAAAGCAGACTTTAAGTCTAAAGAGCTCATAAACTTAGCATTATTGAGAGAGTCCAGTATTTCTTGTACCCTAGGCATTGGATAAGTATCCACTTTGGTTAAGCTATTCAACTTTCTACTATCCAAGCACATTCTAAGTTCGCCATTGGCCTTTGGAACTAGCAAAATAGGACTATTCCATGGAGAAGTACTCCTCTCAATTATGCCCAATCTCAACATATCATCAATCTCCCCACGAACATACTCTCGATGGTGAAAAGGTATCGGGTAATATTTTTGTTTAACTGGAGCATTATCTCCGGTATCAATGACATGTTCTTCCAGAGTGGTACAACCTAACGTGTCCTTAGTAGCCGCAATACATTCAAAATCTAGAACCACGCTATTCAACCGTGACCTTTGTTCAGGATTGAGATCTTCCAAGTCATGTAAATGGATATTAGGATCCTTCAATAAGCTAAGAACAGAGTATTGTTCAATCGACCGTTTGATATTAAGAATATCTGAGCAGAGATGAAATTTAGTTAAGAAATCTACCCCTAATATAATTGGAGTATTAATATCACGACAAACATAAAAATTTATATAATGTAGAATATGTTTATATGAAACAGGTATTTCTATCTTTCCTAAGACTTCCAGAGATGCCCCATTTCCAACAGCAAGTTCAGTATCACATGTCTGCAAGGGAAAGTCTAAACCTTCACTTTGCAATAAGGAGTAGGCACACTCACTTATTAATGACACGGCAGCTCCACTGTCAGCCAATGCATTGCACTCTAGTCCTAAAATACCTACAGAAAGAAATGGTCTGGGATCGCCCACATTTTCTTTAAATAAAAGAGAACAATTATTGTTGTCATCAAAATTAGTCATTGTCAAATTTGTTTGAGTGTACCGGTCAGAGGTACTAGAAAAATTAGAAGTAATATTTTTATCTATAGTAGTAATAGGATCCTCCGACCTACTATTTAGTTTTTTGAACAAGGACAATATTTAGTAATAACACCAGGTCGCTTACACTTTAAGCATATTGGTGTTTTGTGTACATCGCACCGAGAGTGATGATGTGCACCTCCACATTTCAAGCATAAAACAGTAGTATTCTTCTGTTCAAGATTAGTGACACGAATCCTAGCATTAGAAGTTGATGAATTGAAATTTTCACCCCCGCTACAGAAATTTGGCAAAATAGACTCTTTGCCAGTGTTTAAGAACCCTCTATTCTCACACTTAAATTTAGAGATCTCTAAACGTGAACAGATATCCTTCAAACCCCTAATCGAGTTAACCTCCGTTAAAGCTAAACGAGATATGAAGAAAGGACTCATATTAGTCATAATAATTTCCAGCTGTTCTGATTCACTCAACGGTTTAGACAGACGTAAGAACAAACTTTCCATAATGTTAATGTAAGATTTTATATTCTCACTTTTATCTTGTAAGCGGGTCCTAATTTGATTCAACAAACAACGTTCATATTCGATGGGTTGAAATTCAGCTTCAAGTGATTCAATCAAATTTTCAAAAGACTCGAAGTGAGACCTATTAGTCCTAAACCATATCAGCGCTTCACCAGAAAAAAGATGAACAGAGTTCCTTAAAAGCTCAATGTCAGTGATCTCTGAGGAGTGTTTCAACTCACGCAACCGAAATATAAAATCATGAACAGGTGTTCGACCATCATAAATAAGATTCCACTTAAGAACTTGAGAAGCACGTTTGTAACAAGAATTTGAAGGAGCTACCACAACAGATTCTCTCACAACAGCTTGAGAAGATTGACCAGGAGATTGATTACACTTGAGAGTTTCAACTGCGTGATACGCCTGTGAGACAAGAGCTATCTTTGCAAGCTGCTGTTCAGATGTCAAATAGTTAAGTTTCTCCAACCTTAATATGACGTGTGACAACTTCGATAGACACCTGCGACGACACGACGATGAAGAGTGATCAGCCTGAAGCACCATCTCAACTTTCTCTTTGCAGATCTGAAATTCGTTGTCAAAAGACAAGCTTAAGATGTATGTATTGACTTTGTCAGTGTCGAGTGTTATGCCCCTAGTAGCTCTCAAACGACGTTTTAAATCGTCTACAGTATCCTCCTCATCAGGTTCCAATCCCCGGGATCTTAGTTCAAACAATAGCTCATCCTTATTCAAACAGTCAACATCTACATGTAATGCCATGGCTAAATATGTCAGTTAATATTATAAAAACAAAAATAGTTATGCAGTATAAGACTTTAGGTACAAAATATTTTTTTTTTTGTAAATTTCAGTTAATGTACATTTAGATACAAAGGAACACTTTTATTTAATTTTTTTTTTTTTTTTTTAAGACCAAATTCAATTCACTGTTAGGTTTTTAAAAGTTTTAAAGTAAAAGTTAATAGTAAAAGCAGAATATCTATCAGATCCACAAAGAAGTCAAAAGAGAGCAATACAGTCTGTTAACACATAGTATAAATTAAAATACAGTAAGAGAACTTCTGTTGTTAAGGTTCATAAAATAGTTATTTAAAGAAACCGGTATAATAAGTTGCTTTCACCTACACTGTTAGTAAAACTAAGCTTTGCCCCTAGCGTTGGGCCGCCAAAATGTAACACTATATTGTAGTATGAGTGGTTACTGATGTGTGAGGTGACTTGACAGATCTCTGTCCACACTTGATGTTAGGCCGTGGCTGATTGACTCAATTTAGGGTCGTGGATTCTTGAGCTCAGTCCGGTATGAAAACAACTTATCACAAAATGTGGCACAAAATTGGTGCAGCGTTTAGTAGAAATTAGAAAGAAAAGGGCGCCATCTGTTTTAATCTAAACCAACAGAAAGATAGGGATAGAAGTTTAAACTAGAGAGAGATTAAAAGTAAACAAACATGAACCTTGTCAACAGAGTTTATTATCTGTTTTGTTTAGAAAAGAAACACAGTACAAGTTAGATAGTACCTTCGTACTAGTACCTTTTAAAGTCTTTTACATAAAAAATTCCACTGTACAATAACAGGGTTGCTTAAATCATACCTCTCTACGTTGTCATGCGTTTTCTTACATACTATTCCTCTGTAACAGTGACAGGGCAAGTTAAATCCTACTTCTCTACGTTTATCGAGCGTTCTTAAAAGCTATTCCGCTGTAACAGTGACAGGGCAAGTTAAATCCTACTTCTCTACGTTATCATGTGTTTTCTTACATACTATTCCACTGTAACAGTGACAGGGCAAGTTAAATCCTACTTCTTTACGTTTATCGAGCGTTCTTGTTTATGTCTGCAAGTGTAGTAAGAAACGAGTTCACCTTATGATTAGACGTGGATCACCAAATGACGCCTCTCGGTGTCTCACTCGTCACCAGCCACAAGATGAAGAAGAAGTGTAGATGAAGGAGAAGTGCAGCGCGTGGATCCACAGAGAAGCATGGACCGCAGCAACACCACGTAGAAAGGAAGACAGCGTGGCAAGAGCGTAGAAGTAGATTTCACACTGATAGGTGTGACCAGAGGGACACACTCGCACACACAGAGACACACAGAGACCCACAGAGACCCACACCGGCTGTTTGTAGCTGCAAAGATTGTTGGCATTAGCACTTTGTATAAACATAAGTTTTATTCCTGCGAATAGAAACTTTAAGCAAACGAAAGTCACAATATAAACAACACGTTTCATAAAACAAGACAGGCTTTTTAGCTAGGAAAATACACTTACCCGGTTAAAGAAATATCAAGGCAGCGGCGACTTTACCATGTTCTAGACGATGTTCGCCTTAAATTTAGAAATATTGTGTCCTCCTTACATCTTCATTCTACAACAAGAAAATCCCGTCAATTCACAAAAATAAAAGCACCTGACGACAATGTCGACCAAGTTCTAGCACACACGAGATACTTACGTAGAAACACTTAGTATTTAACAAGGATGCATTGAGCTTGTTAAATTTCTATGAAGCTAAATTACAAAATGGCCATACGGCCGTAGCGAGACTCTCCAGTAATCGTGACGGACGTGCTCACATAATGGTAGCGGCTGCGAGAGTGACAAGCCTATTCCCAAACTATCCTACCGTAGACAAGCGTCTATGATCAAACCTAGAGTTAAACATATCGATTGACACTTCGATCAGATATTTCGATTTAAATAAATTAGCAGAAACCGATCCTAACAATATCTAATAATAAATAGAACCTACCAGAAGGGTTTTCCTAAAATAAAACAAACATCTATTTGAATGCAGAAGAAATTAGTTACGAATTAAACCAAGCGGCAACACCGAGCCATCGGCGAGTCGAAGTTTTATCTCTTGTTGTCCAGAGATGTCGCCACCGGTTCTAAAATAGCAGCATTATAGATTAATCTGTAACATTACCTCCCTGCTTGAAGAAAAAAAAAAAATTTTTTTTTTTTTTTTTTTACAACTCTATCCTACCCTAGACCATAAAGATCATCTATCACCTAAGCAACGCAGAATTTTCACAACAACACTACAGTTTAACTAATATTGTCTGTACCATCTGGGCAGACATGTGAAATCATGTGTCGTGGAGTAGGCTTCCTAACGTTCCACGGACAACCTAAACCTCTTCACACTACAACTTAACTAACTAACGAACTATGCTTACGACAATATTTTGGACAACACAAGAGAAGTCCAAAAAAAATAAATACTGGATTGTCTGTGCCATCTGGGCAGACATGTGAAATCATGTGTCGTGGAGTAGGCTTCCTAACGTTCCACGGATAACCTAAACCTCTTCACACTACAACTTAACTAATTAACGACTATGTTTTGGACAGCTACCCTAAAGAAAAATTACACGGTATTTGTTAACTTATGATTTACTAGCAATGAATTAGTGAGTCGACTCCATATTACGCTATTTCAAATTTATTAAACTAAATTGCATTAGACGTTGACTTTATTAACAATGCATCTTGGAATAGGACTGGAAGGCAGACTATGCTGACGATTTCTGCAATACCTAGAATTCAACGAAAATGAGGCTGGAAAACACCATGTGACTCTATGCAACGTTACATTTACCTATTACGTATTTACCCAAAAAAAAATTTGCTATCCAGATCAAATGCTACACAGAAAAAGAAGTGAAGCATCATCTGTTCTCTTGTAAAGAGAATCAGAATATAAAGACACAAAGTTAGCAAGAAGTATCTTCTACACCAAACGATAGTCTCAGAGTTAAATTATTTAAGTTCAAAGTATATTCAGCCACCTTGTGATCAAAAGAGAAATAAGAATACAGGAAAAGAAGGAACCCTACACCCTTAGTGCGTCCTATAGTACTAACCCTATAAATTCATAGATTGTAGTTTTAGAATGTCTTTGACATGCCAAATACCTAGCGACTTCTTAGATTCGATATCTTGCAACTCATACGTCACAGGAGAGTATTTTTTTCGTATAACACACTTTTTAAATTTAGGAGCTAACTTCTTTGTAAAGAATTTGTCAGCGTCTGACAACGGATATTCCTTTTTCCAGACAACCTGACCTTCGTTATACTCTATAAATCTTCTATTACGATTGTAGTAAATTCTACTACGCTGATAAGATTTCTGAAGGCGGTCATTCACCTTCTGAAAGATAGGCTTCAGATGTGTTAGCATGGAAGTATATAAATTTCTATCAGTGAATTGCAATTCATCACTTTGCAGAGGCGCTGATGGATACCATTCGCCAGAAAGAATAGCCTCCCGTCCATTATTCATAAAATATGGACTATATCCAGTCACTTCATGCACAGCGGTGTTAATTGCAAATTCAATTGCACTCAGTTCGTCAGACCACGTACGATGATTCTTGCCGACATAAGATGCAACGGCAGTCACCACCACACGATTAACTCGTTCAGCAGGGTTATTCTGAGGAGTGAATCTACAGTTATAGAAAAGTTTGGGTATCTTATATTTTTCTCTCAGTGCTTGCATATTTTTAGAAATATACTGTGGACCATTATCCATTATTATACACTGAGGGATACCGTGTTTTAACAAGATATTATTTTCTATTAGTTCTACTACAGTTTTAGCCAAAGAATTTCTCATAGGAAATAGACAAGTATACTTCGTAAAACAATCACACACAACCAAGATAAATTTGTAACCTTTTGGGCTACGTGGAAGGGGTCCTAATATATCTGTACATATAACCTGCCAGGGTCGTTGAACCTTTTTCGGGTTCTCCATTAAACCTGGAGGAGCCTCATTCGTGCTCTTATAAGCTAAACAAACTTGACAGGTTTTTATGTACCGTTTTATATCTCCCAGCATTTTAGGCCAAAAGTAGCTTTGAGCAACACGTTTGAGTGTTTTGAAAACGCCTAAATGAGCGGCGTCTGATCTATCATGACATAGCTTCAGTACCTCCTGTCGCAGCTCCTGTGGAACAACTCTCTTCCATTCACAGTCCCTAGCTAAAGGATTTTTAGATCTAACACGCTTAAACAAGTTTTCATTTAGTATCTTAAGATCAGGAAATTTATGAGGAGCACTTTTAACCCTAGCAAATAAATTTGTGTACCACGTATCAGTGACTGAGTCTACAGGAGAAATGAAATCTACCGTTTCGATTGGAATGGGTGCCCTAGAAAGTGCGTCAGCAAGCTTATTTTCAGAACCTTTCTTATATTGAATATCAAAATTGAATTGTGACAACCGAAGTGCCCACCTAGCTAAGCGTCCTGTTGGTGACTTCAGACTAACCAACCATTTTAAGCTACTGTGATCAGTGAACACTTGTGTCCTGAAAGGAGAACCATCAATATAACCTCTAAATTTTTCTAAAGCGAAGATTAAAGCATTTAGCTCTTTCTCAGTTGTAGAGTGATTTTTCTCAGAGCCAGTAAGAGTTCTGCTGGCATAAGCAACAGCATGCTCATGACCTTGATCGTCCAGCTGTGATATGGCACAACCAAGTCCAACATCAGAAGCGTCCGTCGAAATAATGAATGGTCTGTCAAACTTAGGTACACACAAGATAGGTGCAGAAACCAAGAGTTCCTTGACAGCCCTAAAAGCTGTATCAGCTTCAGAAGTAAACTGAAAACATGATCCCTTAGGCAGTTTTTTAGTTAATTTGTTAAGAGGAGCACAAACAGTAGAGTAGTTATCGATGAAACGACGGTACCAAGACACCATGCCAAGAAATCTTCTAAGTTCCTTTTGAGAAGATGGGGTAGGGAACTCAGTTATAGCTTTAACTTTATCCTTGTCCGTCCTCAGACCTCTGCGATCAACAACATAACCCAAGAACTTTAAAGATGAGCGACAGAAAACTGACTTGTCAAGATTAATGGTTAAACCAGCTTGCCGTAGCTTTTCACAAGCTCTTTTTAACAATATGATATGTTCATCAAAAGTTTCAGAGATAAGTATAATGTCATCGACATAGTAAAAGATATTATTAGCAAATTCCGGACCAAATACCTTGTCCATTAGTCTCATCATTCGAGCAGTTGAATTTACCAAGCCAAATGGTAACCTTCTAAACTGAAAGGCTCCCAAGCCTGGCACAGAAAAACAAGTCTTTTCTCGCGACTCAACAGACAACATAATTTGAAAGAAAGCAGACTTTAAGTCTAAAGAGCTCATAAACTTAGCATTATTGAGAGAGTCCAGTATTTCTTGTACCCTAGGCATTGGATAAGTATCCACTTTGGTTAAGCTATTCAACTTTCTACTATCCAAGCACATTCTAAGTTCGCCATTGGCCTTTGGAACTAGCAAAATAGGACTATTCCATGGAGAAGTACTCCTCTCAATTATGCCCAATCTCAACATATCATCAATCTCCCCACGAACATACTCTCGATGGTGAAAAGGTATCGGGTAATATTTTTGTTTAACTGGAGCATTATCTCCGGTATCAATGACATGTTCTTCCAGAGTGGTACAACCTAACGTGTCCTTAGTAGCCGCAATACATTCAAAATCTAGAACCACGCTATTCAACCGTGACCTTTGTTCAGGATTGAGATCTTCCAAGTCATGTAAATGGATATTAGGATCCTTCAATAAGCTAAGAACAGAGTATTGTTCAATCGACCGTTTGATATTAAGAATATCTGAGCAGAGATGAAATTTAGTTAAGAAATCTACCCCTAATATAATTGGAGTATTAATATCACGACAAACATAAAAATTTATATAATGTAGAATATGTTTATATGAAACAGGTATTTCTATCTTTCCTAAGACTTCCAGAGATGCCCCATTTCCAACAGCAAGTTCAGTATCACATGTCTGCAAGGGAAAGTCTAAACCTTCACTTTGCAATAAGGAGTAGGCACACTCACTTATTAATGACACGGCAGCTCCACTGTCAGCCAATGCATTGCACTCTAGTCCTAAAATACCTACAGAAAGAAATGGTCTGGGATCGCCCACATTTTCTTTAAATAAAAGAGAACAATTATTGTTGTCATCAAAATTAGTCATTGTCAAATTTGTTTGAGTGTACCGGTCAGAGGTACTAGAAAAATTAGAAGTAATATTTTTATCTATAGTAGTAATAGGATCCTCCGACCTACTATTTAGTTTTTTGAACAAGGACAATATTTAGTAATAACACCAGGTCGCTTACACTTTAAGCATATTGGTGTTTTGTGTACATCGCACCGAGAGTGATGATGTGCACCTCCACATTTCAAGCATAAAACAGTAGTATTCTTCTGTTCAAGATTAGTGACACGAATCCTAGCATTAGAAGTTGATGAATTGAAATTTTCACCCCCGCTACAGAAATTTGGCAAAATAGACTCTTTGCCAGTGTTTAAGAACCCTCTATTCTCACACTTAAATTTAGAGATCTCTAAACGTGAACAGATATCCTTCAAACCCCTAATCGAGTTAACCTCCGTTAAAGCTAAACGAGATATGAAGAAAGGACTCATATTAGTCATAATAATTTCCAGCTGTTCTGATTCACTCAACGGTTTAGACAGACGTAAGAACAAACTTTCCATAATGTTAATGTAAGATTTTATATTCTCACTTTTATCTTGTAAGCGGGTCCTAATTTGATTCAACAAACAACGTTCATATTCGATGGGTTGAAATTCAGCTTCAAGTGATTCAATCAAATTTTCAAAAGACTCGAAGTGAGACCTATTAGTCCTAAACCATATCAGCGCTTCACCAGAAAAAAGATGAACAGAGTTCCTTAAAAGCTCAATGTCAGTGATCTCTGAGGAGTGTTTCAACTCACGCAACCGAAATATAAAATCATGAACAGGTGTTCGACCATCATAAATAAGATTCCACTTAAGAACTTGAGAAGCACGTTTGTAACAAGAATTTGAAGGAGCTACCACAACAGATTCTCTCACAACAGCTTGAGAAGATTGACCAGGAGATTGATTACACTTGAGAGTTTCAACTGCGTGATACGCCTGTGAGACAAGAGCTATCTTTGCAAGCTGCTGTTCAGATGTCAAATAGTTAAGTTTCTCCAACCTTAATATGACGTGTGACAACTTCGATAGACACCTGCGACGACACGACGATGAAGAGTGATCAGCCTGAAGCACCATCTCAACTTTCTCTTTGCAGATCTGAAATTCGTTGTCAAAAGACAAGCTTAAGATGTATGTATTGACTTTGTCAGTGTCGAGTGTTATGCCCCTAGTAGCTCTCAAACGACGTTTTAAATCGTCTACAGTATCCTCCTCATCAGGTTCCAATCCCCGGGATCTTAGTTCAAACAATAGCTCATCCTTATTCAAACAGTCAACATCTACATGTAATGCCATGGCTAAATATGTCAGTTAATATTATAAAAACAAAAATAGTTATGCAGTATAAGACTTTAGGTACAAAATATTTTTTTTTTTGTAAATTTCAGTTAATGTACATTTAGATACAAAGGAACACTTTTATTTAATTTTTTTTTTTTTTTTTTAAGACCAAATTCAATTCACTGTTAGGTTTTTAAAAGTTTTAAAGTAAAAGTTAATAGTAAAAGCAGAATATCTATCAGATCCACAAAGAAGTCAAAAGAGAGCAATACAGTCTGTTAACACATAGTATAAATTAAAATACAGTAAGAGAACTTCTGTTGTTAAGGTTCATAAAATAGTTATTTAAAGAAACCGGTATAATAAGTTGCTTTCACCTACACTGTTAGTAAAACTAAGCTTTGCCCCTAGCGTTGGGCCGCCAAAATGTAACACTATATTGTAGTATGAGTGGTTACTGATGTGTGAGGTGACTTGACAGATCTCTGTCCACACTTGATGTTAGGCCGTGGCTGATTGACTCAATTTAGGGTCGTGGATTCTTGAGCTCAGTCCGGTATGAAAACAACTTATCACAAAATGTGGCACAAAATTGGTGCAGCGTTTAGTAGAAATTAGAAAGAAAAGGGCGCCATCTGTTTTAATCTAAACCAACAGAAAGATAGGGATAGAAGTTTAAACTAGAGAGAGATTAAAAGTAAACAAACATGAACCTTGTCAACAGAGTTTATTATCTGTTTTGTTTAGAAAAGAAACACAGTACAAGTTAGATAGTACCTTCGTACTAGTACCTTTTAAAGTCTTTTACATAAAAAATTCCACTGTACAATAACAGGGTTGCTTAAATCATACCTCTCTACGTTGTCATGCGTTTTCTTACATACTATTCCTCTGTAACAGTGACAGGGCAAGTTAAATCCTACTTCTCTACGTTTATCGAGCGTTCTTAAAAGCTATTCCGCTGTAACAGTGACAGGGCAAGTTAAATCCTACTTCTCTACGTTATCATGTGTTTTCTTACATACTATTCCACTGTAACAGTGACAGGGCAAGTTAAATCCTACTTCTTTACGTTTATCGAGCGTTCTTGTTTATGTCTGCAAGTGTAGTAAGAAACGAGTTCACCTTATGATTAGACGTGGATCACCAAATGACGCCTCTCGGTGTCTCACTCGTCACCAGCCACAAGATGAAGAAGAAGTGTAGATGAAGGAGAAGTGCAGCGCGTGGATCCACAGAGAAGCATGGACCGCAGCAACACCACGTAGAAAGGAAGACAGCGTGGCAAGAGCGTAGAAGTAGATTTCACACTGATAGGTGTGACCAGAGGGACACACTCGCACACACAGAGACACACAGAGACCCACAGAGACCCACACCGGCTGTTTGTAGCTGCAAAGATTGTTGGCATTAGCACTTTGTATAAACATAAGTTTTATTCCTGCGAATAGAAACTTTAAGCAAACGAAAGTCACAATATAAACAACACGTTTCATAAAACAAGACAGGCTTTTTAGCTAGGAAAATACACTTACCCGGTTAAAGAAATATCAAGGCAGCGGCGACTTTACCATGTTCTAGACGATGTTCGCCTTAAATTTAGAAATATTGTGTCCTCCTTACATCTTCATTCTACAACAAGAAAATCCCGTCAATTCACAAAAATAAAAGCACCTGACGACAATGTCGACCAAGTTCTAGCACACACGAGATACTTACGTAGAAACACTTAGTATTTAACAAGGATGCATTGAGCTTGTTAAATTTCTATGAAGCTAAATTACAAAATGGCCATACGGCCGTAGCGAGACTCTCCAGTAATCGTGACGGACGTGCTCACATAATGGTAGCGGCTGCGAGAGTGACAAGCCTATTCCCAAACTATCCTACCGTAGACAAGCGTCTATGATCAAACCTAGAGTTAAACATATCGATTGACACTTCGATCAGATATTTCGATTTAAATAAATTAGCAGAAACCGATCCTAACAATATCTAATAATAAATAGAACCTACCAGAAGGGTTTTCCTAAAATAAAACAAACATCTATTTGAATGCAGAAGAAATTAGTTACGAATTAAACCAAGCGGCAACACCGAGCCATCGGCGAGTCGAAGTTTTATCTCTTGTTGTCCAGAGATGTCGCCACCGGTTCTAAAATAGCAGCATTATAGATTAATCTGTAACAGTATGTCTGTGCGTCTAGACACGGGTTAGGCTCTGGGATAGTCTTGAAGATGCGGATGGCAGGTAGAAAAGTAACGAAAGCTGAGACTGTTCAAATTAGCTTATAATTACGAAAGTAAACGAAACTTTACAAAAGCTTAAAATAATTGCGCTTAAAATTATATAAAAAGGCAAAAGCTGTGCGACTTTATGACACGATGGTAAAGCAAGCAAGCGGTGAGTGCGTGACTTTCAAAAAGCCCGTAGGTCGTCAAAGCTGCGTTCCGGTGGGGGCCTAGCGCGGCTCTGTATTGGCTGTAGATCGCGTATGTCGTGATATGCGAGGACTCCCATTGGCTGCCGATGTCGCGATATGTGGCTTGACGTCACAGTGGTTGAGCCGGTTGTCCTCAGGCAGCAGACTGGATCGAATCCGTGCTAATACGCGTGCGTGTTTGTGTGTGTAGATGTAAGTAGCCTTAACATAGCTCCCGGCCTTGGAATCACCAGATTCCAATATCTAAGTTTACATCTATGACGATTGCTCCACTGGCAGTGGGCAAATCTTAGAAAAGGCTCGCCGCACAATGCCATGAGCCGTCCTAATATCAGCCACTCGCGCGACTCCGTCCTTGCCTGGGAACGTTCGCGTGATTCGCCCCAAGCTCCACTTCAGAGGCGGCGCATTGTCCTCTTTAATCAGGACCAGCGTATCTTCCTTCAGGTCAGCATTGTTGCAGCTCCACTTCGTCCTGATTTGAAGCTCCGACACGTATTCTTTGGACCAGCGAGTCCAAAAATGCTGGCGTATCTGCTCCACTCGTTGGTAGCGTGAAAGGCGGTGAACGGGAACCTCATTCAGCGCGGCGCACACAGGAGCAGTCAACGGCCGGCCAACCAGGAAGTGAGCTGGGCTAAGGGGGGAGTAATCTTGCGGATCTGTGGACATAGGACTTAGGGGCCGGGAGTTCAGGATGGCTTCGACTTGCGTCAATACCGTACTGAACTCCTCGTGCGATAGATGAGCGTCTCCTATCACACGTCGCAGGTGATGCTTGCAACTTTTGACACCAGCCTCCCACAAACCTCCAAAATGACTAGCGTACGGAGGTCCCATAATAAATTTAATGCTTTGAGCTGTAGCGTACTCTTTAATTTCATTAGAACATGAGTTTAAAAATTTAGCGAAATCATTCTTTAAACCTACAAAATTTCTACCGTTATCGGAAAATATTATAGCCGGTTTACCGCGGCGTGAAATAAATCTCTTAAGCGCTAATAAATAGGCGTCAGAGGAGAGATCGCTAACTAGTTCCAAGTGCACAGCTCTCGTAGTGAAACAAATGAACAAACATATGTACGCCTTACTTGTTTGAGCTCCCCTACCTTTGCGGTTCAATATGAGCACAGGTCCAGCATAATCCACTCCGCAATTAAAAAATGGAAATCCTGGGTCTAGACGCTCCTTAGGTAGGTTACCCATTATGGGCGATAATATTTTGCCTCGCATACGAACGCACGTCACACAGCTTTGAACCACCTTTCTAGCGAGGTTTCTGCCGCCTACTGGCCACCACGAGTCGCGGAGAGAAAACAGAAGTAGCTGCGGTCCTGCGTGAAACAGCTGTTTGTGCTCGTAACGGAACAAAAGTAATGTAAAATGATGTTTACTTGAAAGCAGAATCGGATGTTTTTTATCAAAACTAAATTCAAGCGAATTTTCGATTCGTCCACCAACACGTATTATATCGTTATCTATGAACAAATTTAGCTTTGATAAATTACCCTTTACTGATTTCCTGCTAATTAATGCGTCTTTAACGTCAACAAATGACTCGGATTGCGATAGCCTCGCCAGAGCGGCCCCAGACTCATTCAGATCGTCCACCGTCAGCGCGTCGAGACGACGTCTTTTTTTATCTTTAATGCGCGCATTACGAATGAAACGAAGTACGTAGCACGCCGCGCGCTTTAAGCGGTTGAATTGAGAAAATCTGTTAAATGGAAATAAAATATTATCAGTTTGACCGCACATTAGACTTCTCATACTACAAGATTTAAGCTCAGGCAACTGTGAATCTTCAGGCAGCAAGACCGATTCCGATCTTGAGCAATTTAAATTAGGATCCTGTAGAAAATTCGGGCCTTCCCACCAGAGGTTAGAATCAATGAGAGCTTCCAAATGCTGACCGCGCGAAACTAAGTCGGCCGGGTTGTCCTTGCCGCTCACGTGACGCCATGAATAGCCCTTTGTTAGTTCATTAACCTCTGCGGTTCTATTTTGCACGAAGGTTTTTAACATGTTAGGTGGCATGCGAAGCCAACCTAATACGACTGTCGAGTCGGTCCAAAACGTAACGTTGTCAAACTGGCAACGTAGTGAGTCTTTGATTTTGACGAATAATCTTGCGCCTACACAAGCTCCCATTAACTCCAATCTCGGTATACTTACGGGCGACAATGGCGCGACTCGCCCTTTCGCGCATAACAACCGGACAGTAACAGCTGATTTACCGTCGATTGTGCGAATATAAGCGCAACTTCCATAAGCCACCTGCGATGCATCTGAGAATAGATGAAGTTCTCTTCGTACAGAACCGTTGCACATAACGTTACGCGGTACACGAACATTATCAAGTAAGGCCAGGTTATTTACAAACCGATTCCAAGTCCGCGTGACGTCATCGGGAACTGGTTCATCCCAATCAAGTTTTAAAAGCCATAACCTTTGCATGAGAGTTTTTGCTATAGTTATAAACGGACTTAAAAGTCCCAAAGGATCGAAAACCTGCGATGTACTAGATAAAATAGTGCGTTTTGTTACAAGTTCTTTATGGTTGCTATGTTGCGAATAGAAATGTAGTTCATCTAAATCGTTGTACCAACCTAGACCTAATGTCTTACTCTGCGCGTGCTCACCTAGTGACAGCTGTTTTGACGCATTTTTTGCGTAATCTTGGCCTGTACAATTAAAGTTAAAAACCCATTTGCGTAAAGGGAAACAACCCGAGTCTAGAACCTTTGTAACATCTTTACAAATTTGAATTAATTTCGCTTTGTCAGAGAAACTAAAAATAAAGTCATCGACGTAAAATGAATCGTTAATTATTTTAGCGATTTCCGGATCCGTACATTCCTGCGCCAGTTGCTTTAAACACCTACAGCTTAAGAAAGGCGCTGAGGCGGTCCCGTACGTCACCGTGTTCAGCTGGTACACGTCAAGGGGATCGTTTGGCTTTTCACGCCAAAGTATGAGCTGCAAATCGCGTTGTTTTTCATCTACTAAAACCTGTCGGTACATTTTTTCGACATCTGCGCATGCTACATACCTATTCTCGCGAAATCTTAATAAAATAGCCAACAAGTCACCTTGAATTGGTGGTCCTACGAGCTGCAAATCGTTGAACGATCTCCCGGAGGTTGACGCTGCACTGGCATCGTAGACCACTCTTAATTTGGTTGTGGTCGCGTGTTCACGGAACACGCCATGGTGCGGCATGAAATAATGAGGAGTTCCGTAGCTATCGACGCGAGACATATGACCTAATTGAATGTACTCCTTAATGAACTCCTTGTACATATCGTTATAAGTCGGTTTACTTTGCAAACGTTTTTCTAGCGCGTAAAAACGTCTTTCGGCTTGTGCGCGGCTATCTCCTAAAACCTCGACTGATTCCTTTAATGGAACTTGTACACAAAATCGGCCGTTAACAAGCCGTTTTGTTGTCGTCACAAAATGATGTTCGCATGCACGTTCCTCCTCGCTGCGCGAGTCGGGTAAAGGTGCACCTATTGGTAACTCTTCGATCTCCCAGAACCTGCGTAATTGTTCATCTAAACAATGCGTATTTAGTGACTGCGTGAAATTACACCTAATCGTCTTAGTGCGCGTATAAGACTGAATAGATCCCGAAACGATCCAACCTAACTTAGTATTCTGTAGGTATGGCCCGTTAACTAGGCGCATTTTACCTACGTCCAAAAGATCCCAAAACACATCCGCACCCAGTAACAGGTCGATTGATTCGCATTCGTAGAACGTTGGATCTGCCAAGTTTACGTTACTTGGAATTTTAAACATATCGCGATTAATTGTAAATGTGGGCAATGTCGAAGTTAATTGTGGCAAAACTAGACATTGAATACGCGTGCTAAAAGTATCAACAAGGGATTTTATTTCTATCTCACACCTTTGCGAACATTGTGAGACTGAATTCCCTACTCCTCTTATTGTTTGAATGGACTGTATGATTTGCGGTTTAATTTTATTACATAATGATTGCGTAATTATGCAACATTCGCTACCACTATCGAGAATCGTGCGGGCCATATGATAATTACCTAAATTATCAGGGATCTCGACGAGCGCTGTTGACAACAAAACAGGTTGCATCGTAGACAATTGTGCATTCAAGTCTATGTGTGCGTTGTTTACCTGTCGCGGTTGCTGTGCGTGTGCAATACCGTTACTATCAGCTGCGCCGGGATTAAATGAAGTCGATGGCTTGTTTTGCGCGTGCAGGCTAATCGACGGGACGTCTGCGACCTCATTATGAATTAGTGAATTATGTTTTTTGTTACACTTTCGACACGGACCGTATCTGCAATCATTCGCTGCATGACCCGGTCGCAAACAGTTCTCACACAACTTCATGTTTTCAATGAACTTAATTTTATCTAGCAACGTTGTATCGAGAAATACTTGACAGGAATACAGCGGGTGCTTGCCTTTACACATTAAACATAACTTTCCTTGCGCTGTCGGTTTAACGTACGACTTATAAGCGGGCTTGTCAGTGACTACGTTACAGTGCAGTTTAGGAGTGTTCGGTGACCTAGTAAATAGTTTCCTAGTCTCGTGCGAAATGTGTGTGCTAGATTTACTGTGCGATACTATAAGTGTTTCTAGCATATCTGCTCTGTCCCTAACAAACTTGAGCAAATCATCAACGCGGAGGGCTGGCTTGGAATCGCGTGACTTAGGTAACAGTGAACTTTTATATTGCTCCCACTCGCGCTCAGTTGTGGAATCCAATTTAGATACCATTAAATAAATAATAAGCGTGTCCCAATGTTCGGTGGGTTCACCTAGAAGCTTCAATGCGCGTAAGTTTTTAAGAATGGTATCAATTAGCTTCCTCAACTGCGCCGGTGACTCGTTAGTGATTTGTTGAATACTAAATAGAGCCTTAACATGATTATGTACGAGTAATCTACTATTGTCGTAACGGTTTAACAGGAGCTCCCACGCAATGCTATAGTTATCAGCGGAGAACTCAAGTGAATCAATAACCAGCTGCGCGTTTCCCTTAAGTGATGACTTTAAATAGTGGAATTTTTGTATGTTACTTATTTCTTGAGAGCAGTGTACTAAAGATGAAAAGGTATCGCGAAACTCTAACCAGTGCTCATATGACCCGTCGAAAGTTGGCAACGAGATAGTGGGGAGCTTAACCACTTGCGCGATGTTTGATGGCGAGTGTGCAGACTTGCAACAGTCGGCGATCTTTGCACCTTTGATCATGCACTGGGTCTTAGCTAAAATGCTGTAATAATCGCTTTCAAATGATTCGCGTTTTTCTAAGAGCTTTTCAAGTTCACTCTCCGCTATAATATTTTCCATATGATTATGAATTTTAGTAAATTCTACTAACAAGTTTTGGGCTCCTTGCATGCGTAAATTTAACTCTGTACTTTGCGTCTCGCTTAACTCAATGCCCTCAAATAGATCGACAAATTTTCTAAAATTAGTTAACCTACACTTAACCGATCCTCGCCTTCTGCTTAACTGATTCAGAATGTCTTTCTGTTTGGTGACATCAGAAGCGAGCTCAAAATCCTCTACTGAATGTTTATCGTCGTCACTCATTTTGGAGATTTGCAAAAGTCGGTACTTACGGTTGCAAACACCTCCTAGAGAAACCGCGTGCACGTGGCGGCGGTTGCGTAACCGTAGCGGGTTGCGGCCGCGGGCGCGTGTGGCGGGGACTCAGCAGACGTGTGAAGGCGATCACGATGTAACTCAAACACTGGAATTGATAATGGGCACGGTATCACGCAAACGAATAGGACAAGGGTTAGGAGTGTGGCTGGCTCGTCTCACCAAAAGCTCTGCGCGTCCTCTGTTGGTTCGCGCTGTCGTTTCAAACTGTAGCCAATGCGCTCTCACATCCAATCCATCCAGGCTTCAGGTTTTGTTCCGGTCCGATGGATCAATTTTATGTCTGTGCGTCTAGACACGGGTTAGGCTCTGGGATAGTCTTGAAGATGCGGATGGCAGGTAGAAAAGTAACGAAAGCTGAGACTGTTCAAATTAGCTTATAATTACGAAAGTAAACGAAACTTTACAAAAGCTTAAAATAATTGCGCTTAAAATTATATAAAAAGGCAAAAGCTGTGCGACTTTATGACACGATGGTAAAGCAAGCAAGCGGTGAGTGCGTGACTTTCAAAAAGCCCGTAGGTCGTCAAAGCTGCGTTCCGGTGGGGGCCTAGCGCGGCTCTGTATTGGCTGTAGATCGCGTATGTCGTGATATGCGAGGACTCCCATTGGCTGCCGATGTCGCGATATGTGGCTTGACGTCACAGTGGTTGAGCCGGTTGTCCTCAGGCAGCAGACTGGATCGAATCCGTGCTAATACGCGTGCGTGTTTGTGTGTGTAGATGTAAGTAGCCTTAACATAGTATATATTGTTTTATTTCAATATATATTTTAAAAAGGTTAACATCATTATGAAATCATTTCCAATATAATGGAGTTTCATTAATGTGCTAAAAACAGGTTGTGACGTAAAAAAATAGCAAAGTAAAGTCTCGAGTCGTTTCCGCGCCACAAACGAGACACGAGAGTTTGAACCAAATGAGATTTAATCAGAGATCGTCACAAAATAAAAGAGTAGTTTCCTTATGAACAAGAATTTAATCTTGTCGTTCGGTTCAAACGTTGAAACAGAGAGGTCCTCTGCGAACTCCTCGCAGGCTCGCTGGAGCAGCGCCGGGCAAAGGAAAATGCATTTTTCAGTACTTGTTTGAAAATTTTATCGGTTCCTTTGCAACGCTTTAGAGGTAAAGCTGATAGAATTGCTTTGGTCGTAAAAGCGCTACTGAAGGTATGAATAAATAAAATCTCGAATGGTGGACGGATACCAGATAATATACATATATGCAATGTCAGAAAGTATTTCAAGTACGATTTCAAAATCAAATAAAGTTCTTTCGTGGTATTAAGATGGACATTCATCATATTTTTAGACCACCCAGTAACTGATTGTTTAAATCACCCAGTTAGTTGAGGATTCACAACTCCATTATTATTTATCGTTGTTTATCTTATTTTACTTGCAATTTCACTACCTAAATTGTAACTATTTTTGAATAGTACGTTTGCGAAGTTTAAACTAAACACAGCGTTAGCAATTATATCGTTTCAAAGCCACCTTGTTACTCTTTAATATGTCTACCTACATAGGTTTATGTGGATCACCGTGTTGGGGTTAAAACTTAATATCACGCGATTTAATCAAACAGACACACACACGCCGGCCGCCGCCGGCGCACACTCCGCGAGAACTTATTAACTCGCTATTGTGCGGTGGAGAATGTCGCCAATAAACTTCGCTGAAATATTTACGGAGCAATAAAAAGTCTTCCACCGAATGAATATAGCTTCATAGAATCTGGTTCGTTTTATGGGATCTTTGAACAAGGAAGATTTAGTTTAAGTTTCTATTACTTATGGTATTAATCATTTAATATGTTTTTAAGATAATATACAACGTAAGATTTTAGCATAATTATTATACAATACAACTATCGCAAATGTGATTTAAAAAAAGAAAAAGAAGAAGCTTTCTTTGACTATTGAATAATAATATTTTCTTACAATTCAGTATTATAAATACTGTTAGGTTTCCAGGAAAAGGTATTATAATACCTTTCCCTGGAAACCCAAGCGTATGTAAAATAGTTCTTCTTATTACATTGTTTATCTTTTTTTCATGTAAAATACGACTCTGAATCGTCATCGAGAATTAAATGCGAAGTCTATGTAAAATGCTGCATTAAAACCTGAGTCCTAGGGGTTCATGCTAGCAATAGATTGCGTAAAATTGTAGTACCTACACAAACATATTTGAATACTAACGGTGATTCGAAAACGTGACGTGGGATTGAATAGTTCGTGCTCGAGCTACTGGCAACATCTACAGCTGCAGTCTGTTATCTCGGCAGCGGCGCGCAACCGCCGAGGGACTCTCGAGGTTTGCTCAACCGCACTCGTCGGTTTGACTGGAACAGAAGGGACAAATAAACATTTGTGGTGTTGGAGGCCAGACAAGTTGCTTACCGCTAACGTAAACGATTGTCAAAAACTGTCAAAATGTATGGAATTAACAAAAACGCTCGACGCGACCGTCCGGTAGCTAGCGTCAATCCCTATACATTTTTGATAATGTCAACGTTTTCGCAATGCATCTTGTGTATTTCGGTCGTTCTTCTTTTTTACCCACAATAAACTGACGATTTTCTGTTTTTAAGATTTTTGAACTATCAATATTATTATTTTTATTATGCTAACTAATGTTTCTGTCCTGCAGATAATGTTTTATTAATTTTAATGTGGTTTACCAGAAACATTGTGACAGAGTGGTCGTTTTAGGCTGAGATCAATTTTTAGATGACCACTCTGTCACGGTATTCTATGAAAAACACTATAATGAAAAAAATATTGGGTTAAAGAAAGAGCGCGATTATTAAGTAGTAATAGATAAATAAAAATATCGACGTATGGTGAACACGAAAAACATAATTATCAATACTGTAAGGAGACGCTTAATATGACGAGAGACAGGCTATTGTGGGTAAAAAAGAAAAACGAAAGGGCCACTTTTGTCTTACCTATTAATTTTGATGAATCTCAACTCATAACACGGTGACATTTTATACTAGATTGCTAACATTCATTGCAACTTACTTAGTAAAGTTCATAGGAAATACGCAGTACGTATGCTCTTAAAAACAGATACGTTTTAAGAACTTTACAGCCAATAGCAGCCTGTTTACTACCTTTTATCACAGACACACATTTGCTTACAGTATGCGAAACTTAAAAATGGCAAATCTCAATAGAAAATCATCCTAAATTCAACCTTGATTAATGACAAAACCGTTTGAAATAAAATAAGTTTCTTTTTGACTTGTTTCCTTTTACCCTCCGGGCGAAGTTCGTGATTTTATCGATGTTTTACGAGAGGAACTGCGTCGCTACAAATATTTATCGCCGATGGATTCCTTTAACGCTCCGTAAAGCTTCCGCTGTTCATATTTGTGCACGCCGACGTAAAGAGCGAACCGCCTGCAGGGCTAGGCTTAAAACTTAGCTAAACAGTTTAATGGCTAAGTAATGCTTGGAGTAATCAATAAGGTAACACACGTTACTGCCAACTGTACTTCTAACACTGATGAGTTCAGACTTGGCAGATCTACTCTGTGCCTTGAGGAATTCCAACGGCCTCCATCATCATACGAGCTCGATTGTATTATAGTAGCTAATTGTCATCGGCATCGTATATATTGTATAGTTTCCAGTCAATCCGACCATTAGAAGTAAGTCATAAACATAATTAACTTCTAAGATTTATTGTTTGTTTAGTAGTTAGTCACATATAAGTCAAGTTACTACTCGAATAATGTGCTAAAATACTCGAACTTTGAAATTGCGTGAGAGGCCACTTACAGCAAAAGATAAATTTAAATTTTAGATTCTCAGTTCTATACAAATTGACACAATAAAACTATCATCATTATCATCATCATCATCCCACATCAGTCCACTGCTGGACATAGGCCTCTTCCATAGCACGCCACTGAGCTCGGTCATCAGCTCTTCTTAGTACCTTGCTACCTTGCGAATATCATCGCTCCATCTAGTTTGAGGGCGCCCTACTCCAAACCGAATCCGGAACGAAGTAATTCGGCAGATAACCAAAGCTACCGACATAGCTCTGCGCATTAGCAAGCTGAAATGGCAAGGGGCTGGTCATATTTGGAAATGATAGCCGTTGGGGAAGACGACGTCTAGAGTAGAGACCACGATTTATTATTTTGCTGCAAGTGGCCTTTCATTCTGAATTTTAATGTAGACATCGCTACGCCGTAGCCCGTAGAGGACCTAGCTATTACGGTGTCACGTAGCAAACTCTACACGATCTTATTATTTCGTCTATTTATATTTCTCTTCAACCATACCTTTATCATATCAACGGTATGGTAGCTTTATTCACGTAGCGATCTTAGTAAAGGCTGTATTAAGACGATGTAACTATTGAAAATTGATTAATTTTTATCTAGATTAGACACCGATCCGTAGTCCTTGCTATAGAATGAAATAATGTCACACCTCTGTCATAGAGAAAGTTCTTGTTTCAAAACAAGCTTCATCACCTTTTATTTTAATTGACAGCTCGCGTCCAAAATCAGCCAGAATCAAATTACTTTTTCAACAAAATTAATTAATTGCGACACCCTCGGCGTTAGTCTCCTCCATTTATCACCTTCACTTTCGTTCGTTCCCAATCCTCTTAAAATCAGTTCGCTCGCGGGGCGATCGATGTAAACCGCAAATCTCCGTTAATAAGCTTTTCTCTGCCTTTAAAACCATTTGTTTCCGCCGGTTTCGTTCGTGCCGCATTCTTTGGCAACCCTATTGGGACAACTTCAAAATACAGTCAAGCAATTGACTATGCTCAAGGAATTTGAATGTTTAGTTTAACACATTCACTTTATAAGTAAACTAGCTGTTCCCGTGCCCACTTCGATGGGCAATAATCATTTTTTTTAGGTTAACATATAAGAAAAGGAATTTTTAAAATTGGTTCTGTAGATCCAGAGGTTACCCCCTACAACGTCACAAACTTTACCTCTTTGTAATATTAGTATAGATTAGGCGTGACATACATGTCGTGTCAGTCAGTTTAATGACATTGGGAAATACACACCCAGCAGATTGAGTTGTCAAGTTTCCTAGACTTTAAGTTTACTTTTAGTACCTACTACGGAAATCTTCCCAGAGTAAAGATTAAAGTATTCAGGCGATATGAATGACATTTTTTAGTAATGTTTTTAATACCTTACACGCGGAAAGTATCTACTTACGCCCTCAGCGGTAACGTAAAATGTAAGCTAAATTACGTCAAAATAGTCTATTCATTTTTTGTCTGTCCGCACGAGTAATTTAACACCGCGTGAGAAATAGGGTTGTCAGCGGCGAGTTTACACCAACTCTGTTTTATTTGGAGAGAAATGTCGTTTGTAACGGGACGCCGCGGCTCCGCCTCACCTCTCGCCGACACCGGACACCGGAGCACGACAAACGTTACACCTGGACCGCAAACCACGGTGCTCTAACTGAAGATTAAATACAAACTATTTGTTACTTTAGCTCTGGATGAATAAAGCTGTAAGTAACGTGACTTTGTTTAGCAGTTATGGTGTTGTACTTCTCAAGTGAAGGTATGAGGATCCCAATAGAGAGGAAGTCTAATCCGGCTGCTTTGGTTCCATACACGTTTTCGATTTAAGTGGATTGGCGGGTTGTGAAGTGAAATAAGTGTTTTAAAAACATTCTCAATTATTTTGCTGAACATACAGCTTGGCGTGGAGGTTATTGTATTAGCTGTTTTTAGAACTAAGTTGTTCTCGAAGTTGTTTTACTTCTTCATGATGGTTGATTAATCAGAATAAAGTAAATGATCTTGATCGATAGTTTAGTTTTTTTTTCATGCAACACCAGGAGAGATATTTCAGCTGCATGGCCGGCCTTTGAGAAAAGCGTATGCTCGTCTCTTGAAGGTCCCCAAGTCGTAACGGCGCAGAAATACTGCAGCAGTAAGCTGATTGCATAACACTGTCGTGGCAATTTTTCTTTTTATAACGCTCCGTGGTGTCTTACCACCAAATTCAAATTTTACTTAAAATAACGTCTCCTGAGACGGGCATGTAAAGAACTAGAGAACCTAGATCAGTTTACTGAACGGCCCTTACACGGCTAGAGCCACAGAACAGAAAAAAGTACAAGTGTCAAGTGGGCGTGTAACGAGTGGCATGGTTATGCGGAGTTCCGCGCAACCTACCATACTTTTGCCGCGATCGCTTATTTCAATATTTATAAAATAGGAAATAAATCCAGAAGCATGCCTTATTGTGCTATTTTGGAATGTAAAAACGATAGCCGCACCAAAAACATTTTCCATTGTGGCGTGTTATTTTCATGATAGTATGAGTATTGGTGACAACAGGTCTGATACTAACCGAAGCTCATGCCACTTCCACTGTTTTTTCTATTCCGTGGCTAGAGCAGAGTATATTTAGGCAGGAACTGTAAGCTTAAACTGTAACTGCCTTCAACGTTCAATGTTTATTGCCAAGCTCCTGGATTTGCATACAAAGTGGGCTTCGTATCACATCCTTGACAGTGAACGAGTTAAAACTTTGTATCACACATCCACAACCAGAATATTACAATGCTAATTTAAGCCAGTTGTAAACAGTTTGCTGGCAAGTTTTATTTAATTTCGGCGCGACTGTATACATGGAACTATAACTACTTGTGCGGATTATTACGCGTGTAATATTGTATACACGTGTAATCGTTCACATTTAGTTAGTTAAGTTTCCAACGAGGCTAATTGCAACAATTAAACAGACAGTATATTATTAATACAGCGCTACCCGGTTCATTTGACGACCATAGACAATTGTTTTACGTTTGAACGTCAGTTTAATTGTTCGTGAATTGCGCACTACAACATAGGTCTGCTAATTTTCCTTTGGTTACGAACTGATACGCGAGTAAAAACATTTATAAACAAAAAACTTCATGCAGGTATTACATTAAATCAAAATTAAATTTTTCTTTTTATTTGCAGATGACTGATGTTTTATACATAATCAAATTTAATAGCGACTGCAGTTTAATTTGTATATATAAAAATTAATAAATTCATATAAAATTGTATGTCTAAATTATTTACCACCTGTCTGTAGCACTACGAGAGCTGTTTAATCTTTAATCCCGTAAGATAATAAAATTGGCTCCCATACACCCAGAGCCGCGGAGCTCGCGGGCAAATTATTAACTGAAGAGCCGTCAGTCTCTCAGCGCCCACGTAATGTTCCAGCATGGCGGTCGCTGCTTTTTAATTTCGAAGCAACTAATCTAAGCGAAGGAAACATGCCGATTCACGTTTCTCTGTATAACTAACATAATTTTGTACCTATTACACTGAAAATTATTTATTTAAGTATTTGTAATTCATTAGATAATGCAATATTTAATTGATTTCACATTCTTACTCGTTCGTTTAAGGCAAAAATATGTGCAAACTAACAGTCAGTTATTCTGAAGTGTAGATAATATGACGCCGTGATCTTGCTGACGAGTCTTCAAGACAGCCGCGCGCTCAGCCGACAACAAAGCCCGCTCTGCTTTGAACAGTTACTCTATTTTTCCAGAGATGGTATAATCTTATTATGTACATTAGTGTTCCGGCGGTAAGCCGCTTACTCCCGGCTCCAGGGAGCGAAGTGCTTTATGTTTTAATGCTCTTGTTGCATTCTTTTTACTAAACGGACTTGGTGAACAGGCTACAAGGTTTAATAAAACTGTACTTGCTAGACGTCGGTGCTCTTACCTAAACTAGGTACTTTGGTTTTTGTTTGTAGTTTGCATACGTGAGTCCAGTCGCCCAAATATTGAAGTGTTCTTCAAATAAATGCCATATGAAATGCCATAATATTTCTTTTTTGTTCAGAATCAGAATCAAGTCCATGTATTAATAGAATCGACAATTTAAATTGACGCATCTTATTAACCTTATTGTTTTAGGATTTCAAACCACTTATTTGCCCGACTGTTGAGGGAAGAGATTGTAAGTTTATCGGGTATACACGATCCGTACATTTTTTGTCACACGACCGAAGACACGTCAGGAATGTGTAATGTAAATTACGTAGGTACTAACCGGGTCTTATCACTTTGTCGCTGTAGATAAAGGTAGGTAAAGCATCCGTCACTTTCTTCTAAGTATGTAAATGCGAGAGTTACTGCTCTCTTTTTCTTTTATGGCAACAAGAAGGTAAACGAGCAAGGCCACCAGATGGTAAGTGGACCTACAGTGGGACTACAATCCCAAGACTCCAACCTTAAAACTGCAAATGTGTTGCCAACCCTGGGGACTAAGATGCTTGTAACTTCACCGATTGTCTTACCCCTAAACCGGAGCACAACAATGCGACAACTGCTACTTGGCGCTAGGTTAAAGAATAAGAAGGTGGTAGCGGTCGGAACAGACCTTGCACAAGATCTTACCCCCTCTACATCTTTATCTACATTTATCCACTGTATTATTGTTAAAAAAGAAAGATGGTTTTGGCCTTTTAGTGGTAAATTTTAAAAATCGTGCTTATTTAATTATACAGGCAATGTTTTGTTTAAAACATTACCCGTGACAGCCTGACAGCGTATATCCAAGAGGCAGTGTTGCCAACTACTTTTTTTTTTCAAATTATTTTCCAATACATCCACGCAAACGCACGAAAAACGCAAACATACTCGTAATAAGCCCGCGTTTTAACATTCAAATGTATCTGATACAAATAGACGACAATCGAAACTGACATCAATCTTAACGAGTGACACCCGCGCCGCACACAGACAGACGTACACGGGGGGTGCGGTGTACGTGTAACTTTACCCATGTGTGCCTCAATAACATTCATCATCGATGTGTTGGGTTAACAACGACACTCCAAACCGCAGCCCCTTTATGAATTGAAGACCTACACATGTTTCAGTGTTTGAATCAAATGTTGCAAGTGGCTTTTGAAGTAGTTCCCGTTATTGAAAGTGGCTCTCATACATGTATAAACCCGATTGCAATTTTAAGTTTAAGAAATAATCTGATTTCGGAGATGAGAGGTCACTCACCAAGTTTCAGCTTGTTTGATTGATCTCGATGGCAGTTGGACGCCAATGTAATGTAATAAGGCATATTTTGAACATTATACATTTCCCTTTTTCTTAGGAGCTTGTTTTAAACCTTGACAAGGATTCATAATGTTTTGAAAATATGTCACAATGACCTCTATTTTAGACCGTTAAATAAATATAATAGTTGACCGGTATTATGAAAATTCTGCGTGGGTAGTTCATCGACTTATGTCTGACAGAAACATCGAAATAAGGACGTTTTGTGCCCCCTCCTATCCGTCAACTACTGAAAGGGCAATGTCATTGCTAGAAAAACGTTCATCTACATAATAACCATTCAGACCGAGGGGTGTAGAAATAATATCGGTGTACCTTCACTTACGAGTCACATGATATGTGGGCGAAATAATGAAAGGATCATTACACCTCCACGTGGCGGCTGGACACGTCTAGACGCCTGGCTGACACCTTCTCACGCGACAGGGCGTAATAGACGTTGTACCGGCAATAAACTTGTCTAATCGTGAAAGCTTCTCATGACAAATTCTTGGTAACATTCTTATTTTTGTATGGAAAGGGAACAGTAACTTGGACATTGTCGTAATAGAACTCAATATTAGGAACGGTATTGCTTGGTTTAAGTTTTAACAACAATAGGAGAGCAGAGTGAAAAATAACTGGAATATCTTTTATTTTATGCTCTATTATACAGGGTGTCCCAAAAGTACCACGCCACAGTGACACCGGAGGTAGGTCAGCTCAAGAGGAACCTAACCAGCCTAACATGACCTCAGTAAAATATGACTTTATTTTTTTCAAATTGCTAGACCAATTGCAAATTAAAATTAAATTGGTCTAGCAATTTGAAAAAAATAAAGTCATATTTTACTGAGGTCATGTTAGGCTGGTTAGGTTCCTCTTGAGCTGACCTACCTCCGGTGTCACTGTGGCGTGGTACTTTTGGGACACCCTGTATAGGCACATAACACATTTAAATGCTACAAAACAACAAGTTTCTAGCATTGACGTCCACCCACGTGTCGCTATTTATACCTACTATAATTTTGAACCTTGACACAGAGTGTCTTATTAAAGTGATAACGGTTTGAATTAGGAATATCAATAGCTAAAGTTCTTAAATGTATGTATGTGAGTCCGACCGACATTATCGCAGTAATACATTGATATGTGACTAGTTTCCGATGTTCTAGCGCGTCCCTCTATTATAGTAGTGGCTCCATCAAATATAATACAAGCTTACATCAAACGAAAGTAGCACAGGAGCTGACGATAAAAAAACTCATTTTTTTGCACTTAAACGAACAATTAAACCACTAAGAATATTAAATTCCAGAGTATTTCGAAATGAGAAAGTTCTTTTCATTATTTTTCCGTTTTTTGATTGATTAGACTTTTAAAATCTTTTGTTAAAGGAAGTTCCGGTTTCACTTACTTTTTTCAGCAAAGCTGCTAAGTGGGAATTAAAATTCTCTAATTACCTTTTATACCGACGGCGTTTTAAATCTAAAATAACAATTACGGCAACCAAAGTACGAACCTTTTCAATGTTGACTATATTGCATTATAATATAAATGTCAAATAAGACATCAATGTCATGCATATACTCGTTAGCGTATTAGAAATATAAAGCTCTTGTAGAAACTTTTATTAAAAAAACTTCAAGACAGAGTTAAGGACTGAAATTTCAAACAGCGAGAAGTACTTTTACTTTATTGTTTAACCAGTTATAAAATAATGTGTACAATTTTGAAATCGATTGCACCGGATCCCAAAGTTAGCAGCAGCTCCCAGCCCACGGATCCCAAGTCATCGATTAAATAATATGGTGAAGTGGACCCTCGTCAGCTGCCGGCGGCAGCGGCCATCGCCGAGCCGCGGGGACGCGCGGACGGCTCATGATGGATGGCGCCACATTTGAATAATGTCTTTGAGTGTTGTCGAGAGTTCAATAGGTTTTGTATGGGTTCTGTTCGAGCAGGTGGGAGCGATGACACACGAGCGTTGCCGGTGCGTTGCGTCGTCGTGACGCTGTGATTTCATCGTAGAGTGACGCAAGTGTTTCAACGTATCGTATGGCATGTCGTTCTAGTGTAGGTACTTGTATAATGTAGAACAACGCAGCGGCGACGACGCAATCCACAAATCAAATCAAAATCAACATATGTTTATTTTTTACAATAAGGTTAAATACAATGTTTTTAAAAATTGGAACAGTTCGTGCGTATTCGGGTGTGCAAATTGTTAAATGTCATATTTTTTCCTAAATTGCAATGTTATTTAATTATTGCTATCTATGCTTTTACATACATGTAGCAAGTATACTTGTTGGTGGTTATTTTTGTCCTATTACGTTGGCTGGTCACGTAAGTGATCAAAACTCCCTATAAACGTGGGGAAGTGCGTTGCCAACTTCCTGGAATTGCTTTAACTACAATCCCCCCAATTCCAGCTAGGGATAGTACAGATATAGGCAAACATACGGATTTCTATAGGCCACTATTTAAATAAGTACCTACGTCAAAGTTAAATCCAAAAAAACCTTTAGATTGAATGATTACTTCACTTTGACATAGTTCCTTAGTGGCAAAGAAATCCATTTATTCCGATTTATCCATAACTTTATTAAAATAATCTCAGTCATCGGAAGTAAGTAGGTTCACAATAAATTTGTGCAGTAAAATTAAATTCAGTAATCAACAAAAGTTCGAAAACATACATAATTCTTTATTCTGTGTTATACCTACAGTGTGTTACAGCCACGGGATTTCATTATTCTGAATGTCAGAGTGACATTTGACATTAAATAGCTCCTCTCTCTCCGCAGCGCGCGTCGACCCGGCCTCCGGAGACTCAGCCGCATCTACTTACAAGGGCAACAAGTCTAATTATTCTTTATCTTCGACCTTTATTTATTGTGACAGGTTGACACTAAACTTACAAGGCGCATTACAAACTGACGCGCATTGAAAGAATAATCTCAGTTTAGGCTTCAGAGAAGGCAGACAGGTACAAAAACCGGTTAGTAGTCTTGTTTTAGTGAGCACACAGTTTATTCCCATTTTTTGATTGTTTTGGCGAAAGGTGGGTTTTTTTTTCTAATTTGGTACCCCTGGGGACAAATAAGAATGATTTCTTTCCACTTTTCCCCACCATCTAGGGTGGGGAGAAATGGAAATAGATCGACCGCACATAATGTTAATGTAAACTCTTTGTTGTAGGTACAATTAACAAAATTAAAGAGCACATGCGTTACAAGAAAATCAGAGTACATTTCTAAGGCGTACTTACTATCCCATTAATATAATAGGATACATAATATAGCAACAACGAAAGTAACTAAGTTAACAAAATTCTATTGGCTTTCGTTAATAAAAATCAATATCCAATAAACAGAAGTCTGGAGCTACTGACTTGAGACACGTTTTAGTACTTATTATTTTTAATTCGGTGGTCATTACTGTCAGACAAATAAGAGCCATCGTACCATTTACAATACGATAACACGCCAATAGCAATATGGTTTTATCGAGTTGAAAAGAACCCCGATAAAAAAAGATTACTTTAAATTTCATCAAACTAAACTCAGGAGGGTAATACAGGGCATGAGATAAACGTGAGTGACATATTCGGAGAGGTGATATTGATGGGAATAACGCGGCGTTCGCGGCGGTGGCGGGGATTAGCGGAATCCCGGATCCCGCGACGCCCCGGGGATCCCGTTCCCACGGGTTCCTGCCGCCGTAAATCAGCGCGAGGCGACGGTCGGGAGGTATGATATCGTCAACAGTATAAGCGCTCAGGGACCACTGAGGCACGTCGTTCAAATTTGTTACTTAACGGAAGTGTGTTGTTGAAGATGTTTTGTTGAATTGAACAAACTCAACATTATGATAAAAATAAAATGTTTTAATTTTGTCTTAGAAAAAAGGGCATGAAAGGGAATAATTTAGAATGAACTTCCGACTGAGACGTTCCCAATGCGCTACAAAATGGGGTTTTTAAAAAGGGTCTCATTAAATTTGTTCGAGATCGGCAACGCATTGGTGACGTCTCAGGTGTTGCAAATGTCCAAAAGCGGTGGTGACCACTTCCCATCAGGGCCGTTTGCCTTTTCTCCCTAGATGACAATAAAAACTAATATCCATATATTTATCCATAAATGTAGGGTTGGTTACAAAGATGAGATCATGCGACGAAATTACCTATTTTTTTCTAGGAATCGATTTATTAACTAAAAATTTCAACAACTAAAAAAAGAGGCTTGACCGAAACCCCCGTAGCTTTTCAAACAGCTAGAAAGTAAAAATAAAGTTACTATAATTCAAGACTACCACCACTACACTCTTAATGTAATCTAATTTCTCTTAAATCTGCTCGTAACATTCATGTAAACTCCGTTCTTGCAAATACCCGCGGTTAAGCGAATCAGTACACCCGCAATATTTCACGTCGGCTATTAAGATAATGTTACAATTTACAACAAAGTGCGAACTACACCGTGGAGCCGTAAATTATTGAAATAGGTCGCGCTGCTGCCGCGCGGATGCGGCGGGCCTTTCCGCCCGAGGGCGCGCGAACAATACCGGAGGGCCCGGTAAGACACCGTGAGGGCTAGATCAAGCTTATTATTTTACGTAGCAAACGCAAGGAAGCTTTACCTTGTATAGTAATTTTATTTGCCGTAAAATACCGATGCTTCATATAATTTGAAAACTACATGAGGAATAACTTCAATAATTATTTTCACTGACTTCTCATGATTTAATTTACTAATTATCATAATAATGAAACTTTCTTATAATATTAAATATATATAAATTACTTTATAATATTAAATTATTTACATATACCTTATTTTTATAGACAAACTTGACCTGTACGCGCCGCGCCTAAAATCATTTTGAGATATAACGTCAACGCATTTGGTTAGCTTTAGTGTGAAGACACGGATCGCTTACATGCCTTTACAGAATAACCCCCGCGGAACCGGCGCGGCGCCCGTCTCCCGCCCCACGATTATTAAGATCTCACACGAGCATATGAAGTACACGTTCCTCTTGGAGGTAGTGCGAGTACCTACGCTGATTTAACTGTCATTTGGGTTAAAAGGAAAATCGACGGCATAAAATCGTCCAACCTAAATAATGTTTAAAATTGAATCATGCCACAAGGTAAAATTAACCAATGTGATAAAGGTTGAAAGAAATATTATGTCAATTTGTATTTACGTACACTCAGAAATATATGAACAGTCGTAAAAACGGCGTTTTGAAGACGGATACATTAAATTAAATAATACATAAAAGACTACACCCAGTGCTTACTTAAATTTGCATCTAATTTATAATGGACAAAATTACATTCGGGCTTAATTAATATAATAACGAAGATAACTTTGGCTATAAATATCTTTAAGCACAATTACATTTTGACTAATTCACTTACCTATAGGATGCTATGACTTTTGATCCAACTTCAGAATGGTTATTTCAAATGAACGACTTTATTCCTTTTAAGCTAAATGACAGTAAATCCCTATGCTTATGTTTTATCGACTGGAAAGAGTAAAAAAGTTAAGAATGATTTGTGTTTCTTGGGAAATACTCCTACGAGTACCTTGTACTAGTTGTGATTGGTTTGTATTTGCCTAAAAGTAGGGTATTGTTGCAAGTGGAAGGAAGTGGTCTCTGCCAACCCCTGCGGGAAAGAGGCGTGATTGTATGTATGTATGTGTGTATGTATTGTTACTACATGTAGCAATGCATTGTTTCATTTAAGTGTAATTTCATCTTCATGGTTAATTAGCGTCCGTTTGGCAAAAACTCTTGCTAGTACCTACGCCATCAATTTTCACACGCAGAATAAAATACAACTAAAAACAATTATCGTGGAGCGTCGACATCAAACGCCGAGCTTGTTCGCCGACGCTGCAAAAAGCGTTTATTTGGCGTAAATTAAACGGCGAACAGGACGGGCTCGCTTTGGCGTCAAATTCACGTCTGTAGCGCTTTTTTGGTTAGTACAGTACGCTTTGAACCGCCATTTTCGCGACCCATACGCTCTTTGCGTTGGGCTTTATATTCAAACTAAACCTAACTTTGTAATAACTTTGCTTTATATTCCGTGGAAATGTAACGCGTCAGAAGGACGTCTCTACTCTACTTAAATATCAAACATGCATTCCGCAGTTTTCTTAGTTGGAAACCAGCGTCTATTCAACCAGTTAAAAGCATTAAAAGTTTTGGGGAATAGTACTTAAATGTAATTTATGACCTGCACACTATTGTCACGAAATCAGTAAAACTTTTTTTACTATAGGTACTCTAAATTTAAAAACAAACCTTACGTCTTTGACAATTGGTTCAATTTGGGAGGCCAAATTATAATAAAAATATCCTTTGTCATTGTCTATCATGTTTTAAGATATCATTTTACAGTCGCAATAACTGGCGATCATAACCAAGCTCGTGGTTGAACGACACCGCGCGCACCCTTGACGGCGACCGTGCCGTGCCCGATTAAACTATCGCAGACCCCGCAGCTTGCGGCGAACTTGTAACTTCAGCCGGACTCAGGGCTTTGTTGAACTTGCCAGTTATACGGATTGCGGATTACTCGCGCAAACTAACCCGAACAAACAACACCAGACTTATAAAATAGTGTTAAAGAAAACGATTTGTTGAAAACTGTGAAAAGTTCGAGGTAATATCGACTTTTCTTCGATTCTTTGCAATTTTGTAAACGGTTAGATTAATATTTCGCTCCGTGTACTTAATTCTTTTCTTACTTTCTTTTACTTGGTAAAGAAATATCTAGAACATTTTTTATTAGCGCTGTTAATGGCCTACTGACGTCACGCCGCGTTAGCCTAGTTGTCCTGCCTACGAAGCTGTCGATTTGATTCCCGGTATGGTCGAATGTTTGTGTGCTGAGCACGAGTATTTTGTTTCTGAGTTTTGGATGTTTTCTGTACTTAAGTATTCAATCCTCTAATCTAAGTATTTATATCGTTGTCTAGTCCCCATAGGTACAAGCCTAGAGTTTAGTTTGGGACTAATAGGTCCATTTGTGTGAGTATAAAGAATAAGTAAATGAATAAATACGAGGGGGTCAATCTCACACAAGTTAATTTGTCCGCTGATATTTAATTTCATGTATTTACTGCGCACTAGTTAAACCTGTCTCTGTATAAACGTGCTCATTTATGCGGTGACGTGTTCATTATTTAACCATTGTAAAAAAACCGCAGTGAAATTGATTCTTCCTTTAAGAGCTCTAGTCGTGCAATTTTTTTAAATCCTGAATTAATTTGAGTCGAAATGAACGTGGTTATCTGTGTATCTGTCAGTGGCATCGCGCATCGTAGCTCCCAAATGGATAAACTGATTTGGATGCAGTTTTTTTAAATAGAAATCTAGTTTTACTACTATGGTTGTTAGCTAGGTTTGATGAACATCGGTCGGGCCGTTTGACAGTTATCCGTTCTGAAAGTAGCCGTCGCAATAATACGTAAATAGAAATATAAATATGGTTATTAGTGTATATACAACGACCGTAACAAAAATGTAGTCGCGTTGTTAAAGTTTGTTTTTGCTCAACTTCTCTGTATCGGAAGTTAGACAAAGTGTTCGGGCATTAATCCCGTTTAAATAATCTCTAACAGGCGCACAGTACGGATGGTAGGGTGTCGAACACAAATGGCATCGATCCAACAAGTTAATCGTCGGACGGAGCGCTGCGGCGCTGGTCCTTCGAGCCGCTCCCGAGGGAACTAATGTGCTCGTGACCGCTCACAAGTCGGCTGAGGGGATTCGAAGTCGATAGATACACTTAATTACCCTTACCATGAATTACAATTACTGTCCTCGCTAGCGAGTTGAATGCTCTCTTCCTCGCAATCTAGAAGAATACAGTACGGACACTACTGTACTGTACTGGTAATAGACAGAGCATTTGACTCGCTAGCGACTATGGTAGTTGTAACTCATGGTAAGGGTACAGTGGTTACTGGGTCGACCTCGAGCTGTTTTTCTATAAAATAGTTTGGTAAAGTATCCACATGTCCTTGAGTTGCCGGTCAATGAGCGGTGGTTTTTACTTCCAATTAAGTTGTTGTATGAAAGTTTGTCTCCCTCTCGTAGATTATAAAAAAACTTACCAACAAGATCATTAACTTACCTAACTCCTACAGGCGTTCATGTCAACTTGAGGTCGAAATTTAGGAAGTTTATCTATAATTATTTAAGAAGTTTGTCTATAACTCTGCCTTTCTAATGTACGGAACTTTTGAGATTCCTGACACTTCATGTTAACATAATAAAACCCAGGGGGCTTATTTTCTAACGAACTCGCAATCACGATCGTTTTCATTTTGAAAATGGAAGGCTTGTCTGCATACAAAATGAAAACAATTGCTCCACTTTGAAGCCGGTTGTGATTGCGAGCGCGTTAGACAATAAGCCCTCAGGCTTAAGACGATCAATGAACTTGAAATACTATCATAAACTAGATCATCAAGATAACCCAAGGTTTTGTTTATGTCTACGCCCATTACACTAATCAAGATGGCGGTCTCGGCCTCTACATTAACTCAAATGCCTTCTTTATACAGAAGCTAATCGACTTACAACTCGGGCCCAGATCCGCGACTGTCGAGATAAACCCAATTTGAATAATTTGTTTATGCATTTACTTTGAATGAAATGTAAAGCAGGCCCGAGTTCGCGACGAGGCTACTGAAAGAATCTGTTACGAAAACGAGATTCAGAGGACTGAGTTTAGAAATTTAAATTCAAAGTTATGTTACCTCTGCTTTATTCTCTGAAACGTGAGATCACTGCAAAAGAGGAAGAGCTTGCAGAACTGCAGAGTGTCTTCTTGAGTGTTGGAGACGCCCAGCATATAATTATTATCCAAGATCCAATATTGAGTTCTAACATATCTGATACAACTCTATTGCTAGAGGACATAAGAGATATTTTAACAAGAGTGTGCTAGATATTTTTGAGCAGTTTGTTGGCAAAAATTAGCATATTGCTGGTGACTGCAACTACATAATATGATATAATTAACTTTGCATGTAAGTGATCATTTTAGTTGCTGTAAAGGCACGTTTGTACTGGAATACAAAATTTTCAAGTGGGTAAGAGCGACAAGGTACAAAAGTGATTATCTATTTATGATGGCTACTATAAACAAGATCGGCTGAATGAGGCGATGTTGCAGCGGGACGTAAACACGCTTTCGTGTGAAGATTCTTTACCGTAAAAATAGGTGTATAAAATAGATATGTATGTCATATCGACAAACTCTACGGGTTATATAAGCATGTCCTAACCTTAGAAAGATAATTTTAAAGTAAGTATTATCTTGATCAAGGGTTAAATTATTTTACAGTGACTCGAAAATTACCATACGTGATGATGGTGAGTACGTTTGGTGCAGGTCTAAGTGGCACTTGTGATCAGCTTTGATCGTCAAGTGCTTGAACTCATCGCCAATCTCCCCAGCGGAGGCGATACGGAATAAGCAGCCCCGCAGTTGGCCCGTGTGACCCAGAATATACAAAACGATGTAAACACTACAAGAGCTTTAGCCGGTGTTGGCCAATAACAGACATCTGGAATTTTAGTAATGGGAATATTGCATGTTCACCTTCATGTTACGACTTCCTCGCGTTGTTGATACTTTTGGCGTCTGAGATGCATTTCAAAAGCGATGCAGTCTAAATATTTTTGTAAGCTTGCAATGAGCGCGCAGCCGCATCGATGTTTCGGTTGTGAGATAAACATTGCTCTGGAACGTTTTATGAGAAAACATCGCTCTATTTCAGCTGAACATATTATTATGGAATCTCTGATTGAAATTGAAATTGCAAATGCAAAATTGTCAGCGTGATTTTCTTAATGCTAATGACTGCCACCTGATAAAAAGTTCTAGTCGGTTTTAAAAATTTACAAAGCGATAGTTAATTAATATACAAGTAAAGCGACTAAATAATAATTTGTACTGTAGCGTATTCTCGTCCTGTGCAATATTCTTTATAGAAATATTATTAGATTTATTAACGTTCTGCCTGAAAATACAAATAAGGTACCTTTAAAAATAATAATTTGTAGATGATTTGTAGATGACCAATGTCAGAAATTAAATGTTGCTAAAATATACTGGAACAGGCCAAGGCAAAATTTTCCAAGTCAATTTCGGTACCTATGGTTATACTGAGGTGATAATGAAAGACCTATAAAAAATGACACATCCGATAAATACAGGCTGGCATTCTGTCGTCATTCCGAATCCTGTGACCAATTTCTCTACTGGCGTAGAGTTGAGGCTTGACCACACACTTCAGCAGATATCGAAAGCATGACTGTAAAAATAGTTACTGTAGAGATTACAACAAGCGTGTTAATGTCTGCTCGCCCAAAAATACGCGCTTTACGGGGCGAGAGCTTGTTTAGATCATAACTCACGCTGAGCGGAGTATAACTGAGCGACCAGCGCGCAGCGGCGACAGGGCTGCTCCAGGGAACAGGCAATATTGTGCGTTATGGAGGTTTTCTCGGATACTTTACTCGTAATAAATCATATAGGTATCCTGAAAGCTCTAAGTATTGCTGTGAGAAAGGGCCGCATTATTCTTAACCATTGAAATTTTATTTTGATCTAACACTTAGGCCGCATTTCACCAAACTTGGAATAAGACTTACTCTGAGATTAGTCTATACAAATTCGGCGTTTAATCTAGGTATAAGACCTTATTCAAGTGTGGTGAAATGCGGCCTTAATAGTTTAAAGTCCTAGTTTTACCATGTAGTTAGTAAAGCAAGATTATCAGCAAGATATCTAGATCATTCTAGACTGTTGATTTAATACCGATAATTGAAATAACTGTCAAAAGTTCTCAAGTAAGTAATTATTAAAATTTAATTACGGACCTACTTACTATTCGTCAATTCTTTCTTTTTCACAGACTTCACAACTTTGACTTTGAGAAACCTGTTAAACCTTTTTGCCCGACAAAAGACCTTATTTATTGCGTATGTTTGAACAAGAAAATAATCTCGAAACCGCGAGTCGAGCTTTATTATATTAATATTATATTATTACCTCAGACTTAAACACAGATACCTTGGTTATGAGTGTTGGCCCGGTTTGTTTGCCGGCGGTAATAAAGCGCCGGCGCCGGGCGGTGGCCGGCGGGGCCGGTGTTTGAACAGCTAGTCATCAAAGATGAAGCTGTCACCTCACCGAGCGAGGAGACACTTCAGGGAACTTTATATTTTGGCTTTTGAAGAAAAACATACAAAGAACCAAACAAAAAAATCTTAACAATAAAAAATATGCCCGCTAACTACGGGTAACCTTCACTTCATCGATTGTACTATTTCATCAAATTTAATTTCATCGAACGCTATTTTCTGCTAAACTACGATGTTTTCAGGATATCTTAAACATTACTAAAAAAAAATCATGCGGCAAGAAATGCCTTTCTGTGAAATGAAAATTCCGCGTAGTGACGTTAGTTGAAAGGTAGTTATTTCGATAAAATAATAGATAGATAGAGCTTACGACCTAATATGAACAGATACAATTATTTTGCCAAACCTTCGCTTTTAGGAAATAGTTATTTAGGCAATAAATACAGTTTTACCGCGGTGGTATTTATACATTTGTGGCATTTCCTGCTCCGGGCCCTGCCGTCCACATACCGCTAAGTCAAGGACTCCCTAGTCTCTAGGCTACTCCCTAGGGCGGGGCTCATAAAGAACATCAATATTGCAAAATTCATGTCTGTAGTGGTTTCCATCATCAGAATGTTGCGCTCTGCTTCGTCTGTCCGCGAGTCATCAGTCACTCACTAACTTGAACACCATCATTTTTTACGTTTTGGTTAAAGTTGATTGCGCGCCAAATTGGACTGTGACACGTTGACAGCACGAAACTTTGAACGAATGAGTTTTTGCGTTCGTTCATTTGTTCGGCTTCCAATTTATATTTTACAACTCCGCACAACGTTCACGCGAACCTTTATTGTCACATTTTGTTTGTAGTTTCGGTCGTTTTGCTTAGTCACGGACGGTTCGACGAGTATGTCAACTCGTAAAACCTAAGCGCGGTATGACAATCGGTAATTTTTACGTTTTTTGGCACACCTATATTTTATAAGCTTCACTTGAAACTAACAATCTAACAATTAATGTAATCAAATGTCGGAAGTCAATTTAACCTACTTCTAATTGTCGGATTGACTTGAATGGCATAGTTATGCAATTTCAATGACAATATTATAATAATACGATAGCATCGAGCTGGTGTGATGATGGAGACGGGTGGTGGGTATCGGAACTCCTCAATCGCTCATAGTAGATCCGTCGAGGTCGGAGTTTGGCGTTATTTGACTCCCCTTTTGATACTAAATTTAATACTATCAGCGTTAGAAGTATAGTGGGCAAATAAAGTATGTTTTTAATAAAATATTTAAATAAAACCTACTGCTTTAAATTTAACAATACCTACTTTTGTAAATGTTATTATTATTTATTTATTGTTTATTTATTAACCAAAAAATTACATATTTTTCTTAAAAAATAGTCTGCATAACTGTCACAACAGTTTGACTGCAATTGCAATTAGTGCCAGTGACTCGTATAACTTAAAATATTTCATACGAAGGCAGTAATAAATCTTTCCATCACTATGATCCATGCACCATTTAATCAGTACTATTAGTATATTGTTGGGACCGTTTCGTGGCTACTTACTTTTTGTACTTTATTATCTGTTGTTGGTTATGTTTGTCACGAATAAGTTATTATCTTTCTTTCTTTCAAATTTTCTTGGCCCTAAAACTGAACTTTTTATACCGATTTTTATATAATTAAGGTGGACATAAGATTTGTATGTTTCCAAAGTGGACAGCAGCGAACTAAAGTATAAGTAAATGTAGGGACAAATAGACAAAATTAAATAATCAAAAGTGCAAAATGCGAACTAACGTCAAGAAGCCGATGAGAATGATTTGGAAATTTTGAAATATAATTTTGAATGTAATTAGAAAAACTCTTTCCGGATCCCAGGAGGCAAAGTGGACTTTTATCTACTAGCTACTTTTATGTTTGGGGCAAGTTCATTGAGTTTTTGCATTTTGTCATCGTCGAAATTTTAAGGATTTTGAATGAATTAGTTCGCACTTATTAAAATTTAACTCTAAACCAATGGATTCAAATTTATCTTTTAAAGCTGCAAGGTCTGAACGGTGGACCTTAGGTGCCGCTAGATAATATCAATAAAACTTAATTGGTTTTTAGGGTTCCGTTTGAGGATTGGATTATAATTAGTGGTGATTTGTTAGTCTAGTCATTTTGGAACTGCCTTTCCCCGACCCTTAAGGTAAAATTACAATTTAACCTCTTTTATTAATTACGAACATCTTTGCCGAAATTAATCCCATAGGTAGCTTTAAACCAATCATAACGGAGAATGTCGAAGTTTATTTAGTTGCAGGGGCATTTATACATTTTATCAACGAATTTTTATAAGATATTTAAAGTTAGTTTTAGGTTGTTCTTCGGAAGTGACTTTTTATAAGATATTTAAAGTTAGTGTTTGGTTGTTCCTCGGAAATGACTTTTTATAAGATATTTAAAGTTAGTGTTTGGTTTTTCCTTGGAAATGACTTTTTCGGGATATACTTATATATCCTCATCCTCACCATTATATCGGTCGAAAGACGTTTGCTGCTGGCCACAGACCTTTTTCCTAAGGATATACATGTAATAAAGACCGCTATTAAAATTTAAAAATTACAAGCGACCTTTTTGACACAAAGAAGGAACAAAAAAATTAAACACACACATTTTCGAGTACATTTTAGCAGTGCCACTTCAGAGCTGAGAAAGAGACACGTGCATATATTAATAATATAACAAAACATTACAGATTCCACGAGAACGACGTTGCGTACCAAGCAGCAGGAAACATTTTTATACTTATTCGAGAATACAAAGCTTATTTGGACCCGTAAACATGAACTCAAATCGTCCGCGGCAATTTGGCTTCTCAGCAAAATATCGTATTCCCGCGTACCCAGTTAACCCTATAAATGCTCGGGAGGGTCGGACACGCGATAGCTGCGGGACCTTCGAGTGCGAATTAATTTCGAATCAGGCATAAGCGAGGTATAACAGCGAGCTTTTGGCGTTAGGGCTGGGAAACATATTTTTTTATTCGGAAAAATATAAAAAACTCATAATTTTTTGTTATAATGTGAGGACAAAAAAAGGGGCAGTGATAATTGGATTCTCAGGCCCATGGACATTATGTTAGCCCAGAACGGTACACGACACGCGAACGATATTGCTTGGCGGTAGGTTAAGCACTAAGTACCTGATAATAACCTCCATTTATTGCAAGAACTAGACTTAAACAATGCCGGATTAATAATTTAATGTTGCGTAAAGACGACCCGTACTACCTGGCTGCTGAGGCCCCAGACAAGTGCATTTGGCTGACGTTATCGTAATCGCAAAGGTATAGGATTGTCGTAAGCTCCCGCGGCCGGTCGCGTCGAGCGCCACGGTCCGTCGGTACTGCGACCAGTAACTGGCTGTGACGTCTCGACTTTACTGAAACGAAACTTTCTGAGCTCTCTAATCATGAATTCACGTTTTTTTACGTTTCACTATTTGAAATAAATCTTAATTTGAAACCTCGAGTATTGAGCAACACTGGGCGTGGACCGAGCGCGCAACTAACGCGTGGACAATGCTCAATCAAAACTTTTGAATATTGAATAATTCTAGGCCGGGTCTTAATAGATCGTTATGCTATATTGTGAATAACAATAGTTAATAGACAATACAATTCGACGTATTTCGCGCGGATTATTGCGCGCGTTGTAGAGTAGTTAAAAGCGTTTTAAAATGGTTATGGCCGTGCAGCGGTCACTAAAGAATTACGATGCATTGAGTGCACTTTTGTATAACATTACTTACTCTCAGTCAGAGTTAAAATGCGGAACTGTCTGCTTATTTTCACACGCAGTTTGATAAGCAGAGTCAGCAGTTTTATCACTAAAACCCGGACCAGAGCATGTCGAACCATGCTCAGTGTAGGGTTCCGACGTCGTTACTACGAACACTATAATCAATTTCCAAAAACCACAAGTTCGAGCTAGTTCTCTTTCAAAATGGTCTTAAATCTGAATAGGACACGACCATCACCCAGCTGTTTATTCGATAAAAAGTATTTTATATCAAATTTAATTTGGTAAGTAATATATGGCGAATAGGTTGACTGAAAAATTTCAGTCCAGTACAGTCCATAATTAAAAAAAAAACTTAAACTGACCTTTTTTTTTAATTGCTATTGCTTGTTTAATAGACCAATTACACACTATCGAAAGTATGAAGCCGATGAATTCTAAATGTTTCTCTTCATTTTGAGTGTGCGTCAGATAAACCAAACCAAACAACAATAAACAACGTTCAAGGTTCATTCTATTTTGTGAAAAAAACTAATCATCATAAAATGTATAAGTAAGTATTGGATAGAAAAGAGAATCGACATACTTACGAGCCAAAAGATGCCCACTACTGAAAACAACAAACACCGAAAATTATTGCCACAAAAAACGTCGGCGGCCTTCCAACAACCCGCATAAAAGTCGAGAGAATTAGGCTGGCGTCCCGGCCCGACGTTCACAAACCCAATAGCCTCTTAAGACAACCTATGTCACAATAAAATAATTGGATTTGACCTTTGTGCCCAAAAACTACAATAGTTGGGTAAACGGGAAGATAGCCAGGACAAGTTGACCTCGAATAGTTCGAAACTGATTGCAAATAAAAGGTCAGGTTAGTTGGTTGTGCTTGTTACGAAGGTTTTTAGTTTGAAACTGACGGTTAAATTATGAGGGGTTGTTGGCATTTTGGTTTGATTTTTCCTTGAAAACAGTTAAATCATCGATGTAAGAGTCGCAAAGTGATAAGTAAGGTATCTTATTCAGGTGCTGTTTCAATTCCAGTGGCCGAAGCGTTAGCGGTTACTTCTATAGTCCATACCAATTGACTAGCCATATTTAGTAAACACTTTTGTAACCTCTAAATGCATATTTTTTTTCTAAAATGGCCTTTTTCTGCTGAATAAAGCAACTCGAGACCACATTTTGACCACCATGTTCCTGATTTTACATCATGGATGTTTTTTTAATGACAAATTGTTATTTTAGGTGAAAAGAAGCATTTTGAGGTTATTAAAGTGTTTACTAAATAAAACAAGTGGTATGGACTTTACATAATATTTCACAAGCTTTTGTTTAACTAATAGTGTAAGTTGTGTTTGGTTTTGAGTCAAAGGTGGCAAATATATTTTGAAATAGGTAGTTCTCGTTATTGGAATGTGCTGAAATTTAGAAGACATAGATAGTAAGTAAGACCGATAATAATGTAATAGTATGGTTTTAGAAACTGTTCTGCTGACGTAGTTGGCAGGTGGCAACATCAACTCCACTGTACTTGGATTTGAACCCACCGCATTATGATTCTTTCGTCTAGTCTCGATACGCATTTAATAACTAAGCAAAATTGACTCAAAAATGTTCTTTAGACAGAAACTTAATTTATAATGAAGTAATTTATGAGAAGTTTCCTCTCAAACCCTTTATTCTTCTAGTTTCATTGGTAATTCATATTTTCTTTGAACATTAAACTATGTATGGTCATGTAACGTTGAGTCAGGGTTACGAATGATGAATGTGAACATGTGTCATATTTTACGACTTGCCCATGTTTGTCGAGGTCGGCCTCCTCACTCGATATTAATTGAATCTCATCTTGTTGTCGTACGCTTTATCTGATTATAACTAACGGCGCTGTAGGCAAAGTTTGTACTTGTAGCAATAGTCATTATAAAATTTAGAGTAGGTACGAGATGTAACTTTAAACTATAATTACGTTTATTCTGTTGGCTTCTTAGTCCACTAATGGACATTATTTTGTCTTATTAATTTAGGTTTTTTGTAAACTACACAATATAATTTCGTTTTTATTGGTACCAGGCAACATTTTTTTTAGAACTCTCAATCAGAAACGTAATATAAGTTATTAAACCCAAGACGTGTGAACGTGTAATCATGTGAAACCCGACACGCGGCCCGACCAGGCGCCCCGGGCCCTCCCTCCGAGAGGGCGTCTTCAAACAACACAAGCTATGCAAATGACTGACACCAATTCATTTGCTTATCACTTTCAGATATAATAAAACAGTTTAAATACTGAATATTATATTTGAACTGTGTTTTATTATACATACCTATATGAAAGTGATAAGGAAATCAGTCCAGTTTTGGACGGGAAATAGGGAAAATACGAAATTTCAATTAATTTTTTAGGGTTTTGCAGACAACAAGGCACCATTAGCGTTTCGTTATGTCCGTCTGTCTGTCTCTCCGTCTGTCCATGATTTAACTTAGAGACTCTAGTTATTTTTAAAGACTGTATTTTGGCGCAGTTATATATATTAAACACGCCAAACCTGCTGGGAAATAAAATCGTGAAAATTGAACTGGTACCACGCATACACGTAAAGCGGGTAATTTTTTTTACTTATGTAAATCATTACGGCATCTCGTTGGATAGGTTTTTAAAATATTGGGGGAGTGTTAGAACATTTTACGATTCATGGGACCCGTTTGCGTAAGTTAAGCTTTAAAGTGGACACTTGAGAGTCACTTATCCCCCCGCCCCTCCTACAAGCTAAACCGTTGTTTTCTTATGTTTGAATTTCATGACAGTACATAATTATAACGAATTTAAAAGGAAAATTATCATGCAACTAAGTTGACTTGATTAGTTCTAGTTAAATGTTATGTGGACCGCTTAAGTTGGAATTTTACTGCTGTAATTCTTACTCTGAGTTAGGAAACCTGTAACTATAACCAGTCGAAACTGCTCTGTTAGAATACTCTAGACATTACCACAGCATTTAGACATGTCGAATTGGCTGTAAATATGCAAACTTCGAACAGGCGTACACCAAGCGTGAAAGGACCGAGACGGCGTATAAAACGACGCTAAGTGGAGCAGTCTTTGACACACGCAATAATTAACATGAATCCTTGAAACCAACCAACTTCCCAACTCCACAACTAACCGCCGTGTTCCCGGTGCTCTTAATTAAGTCATACAACTTTGTTTTTCAATTGAATGAACTACAATAGAGGTAATGTCCTGAATTAACGTGGGAAGTAATTAACTTGGCAGCATAATTTAAAATGCAACAAGCCCGCTCTACTTCCGCTGCCTTTTTTGGCTTTTTATGCCCCTTGCCATGCTTTAATCTTTTCCTGCTTGCTCCTGTACAAACCGGCCACTGGAAACTATTTTAAACGAGATATTTACTGACAAAATACATACTTTTAGAGCATCCTGTATAATTTTTAGTGCTATTTTTGCAGTTTTAAGTTTATTACTTTTTGATTTCATTAAACAAGATTGAAATTAAGTATTGCAATAATCTCGGTCATCATTTAATTATCTAGTAGTCATTACTCGCGATTTTACATGTTATCAAATGGCCGAAGTCAATCAATTTCTATGTTATAGCTGAATTGACACCCTCGATGGAACAGCCAGGCCTTCAGGCGAAGTTCAGTGAAAGACAGAGTGACGGCGCGCGCTGCGGGAGTTACCGCCTCTTCTAATAGTATTTACTCCCTGGAGGCGCAAGATTAGGGGATTTTTAATGCAAGCAGAGGTAATAGTTTGAGTTTTTGTAGGTTTTAAAATTGAATAAGTAACAGGCTCAACCGATGTGAGTAAAAAGACTACCCAGCTAAAGTGGGCCTGAGCCGGGCATGTTTGTCGCATGCACCCACAGAGTTGGGCATTGCTGGTGGGTCCCCCAGGACGGCTACAGACGGCGAGGCATACCCAAGTGGAGATAGCGGGATGACTTGGACGCTTTTCTGAAGGATTGGCCGAAGATTGCCACAGAGAGTGAGGTGTGGAAATCAAGGTAGGAGGCCTTGCCCAGCAGTGGGACACTATATTAGGCTAATTAATAATACTTTGTAATAATAATAATAAATTGGTAACATATTCATCTATTGTTACATGGTGGCAGTTTTGGAAAGGCGTCTGCATCGACCCGGCTGGCCAGAAGAGATGTAGGTTCGAGTCCTTGCCTCATTTCTAATCGAGCATAAATACACGAAAGTTGCAAGTTAAACAGAAGCCTATTAAAATAGAGGGTCCATTAGCGGACGCCGCCACACTCGACGAGCGACAACGACGGGTCCTCGGGCGGCGCGGCCTACACAAACACCGCCCGACGAATTATTCGCCCATTTCACGCCGATTACCCTCGCTAAAGCTGCGCTCAGACCAGTCGGTGATGCTCTATGTTCGCATTTGTTCGTATGAACTAAATATTGGACATCTATTAAATAGACCGTCAGCTTTTGGCCGTGTATTTGCCGGCTTAGACTAGTGCCACTACATGTCTTTCCGTGGAAGTCGTAAGAGGCGGCTAAGGGAATAAAGGCTAGCAGTACTGTTAGGCGATGGGCTTGCAACCTGTCACTAATACGCTGGTTAACATCTTAGCCTGATTGTGCAAATGTGGTTACAGAATTAACAACAAGTTTTTAAACTTGTTGGTAATTCTGTAGCTTTGCCTACCCCACTCTGGGAATGAAGGCATGAATGTATGTATATATGTATTAAACAAATAAAAATCCCCCTCACAACGGCGACCCCTTCTCTCAGAGCTCATAACTCTTGAACAACCAAACCGATGTTCATCAAAACTAGTTAAAAACTATCTTTTTTATTGGAGAAAAAACCAGATGTAGCTTGATGAAACTAGCTTTCTATTCAGAAATCACATCAATATCGGTCCATCCTATTGGGAGCTACGATGCCAATGACAAACACACAGACAGATACATTTATAACACCCCTTTGCGTCGAGGGATCAGAGCTAGTTGGTAGCCGTGCGCGGACGTCTTTGTTGTATCGTGAGTCAGGCCACGTATCGTTTGTCGGAGACAAAGTTTTTGTATTGTGTAAAGAACCCGACTGTCTAATAGGTTAGCTGCAGACGCCTGTATGACGGCGTAATCTATCAAGCTCACAAATTACCCGGTTCATGTCTGCCGGCTGTTCGCACGGCCGGCTTTGAAACAGAGAGTGACTCCACAGTCTAACAGTTTTTGGGCGACAGTTCGAGCTCTACACATGCGAGTTTGTTGACTAACAAGTGACGATATCCGCAAGTGTATAACTGATACGTCTGGCCTAGATCTGTGGATAGAGGTCTACATAATATACCCCCATTAGATCCAAAATTAAATGCTATAATTGTAAAATCACATACATTTAGGCTAAATATACTAAGGGCCTGTTTCACAATCGTCAAGTAAAGCATATCTGTCACATAAATTTAGCCCTTTCCTTTTCTTACACTTAAACAAGGAGAGAGCTAACTTTACGTGCCAGTTAAGGCACATAAATTTACTTGTCGATTGTGAAACAGGCCCTTAGTATATATTAGACTGAAAAAATGATTATACCTATAGCATGTGACTTACAGTGAGTATATAATAATATAGTTTAAATAGAAAAAAAAAAAACATGTTAGGTATCGACCCTTGCCGCACTCCATACAGTTTAAGATCAAACACCGTCAGTCGTAAACCTTAAGAGAAACTGAAATTCCGTGTTTTAATACGATTAGCAAACAGATCAGCGGTTGGTCAGGCCCGCCCGCGCAACGACACTTTCACCGGCCCCTTCTTAGATTGAGAACACTAAATCTACTTAGATTACCATTTGAATTGCCAATACTAAGTACCAATTTCACCAAACGTTGTTAACCACTTAACAGATGATAAGGGCGTTAACAGCTGTCAAAATGTATGAACTAAGAGTCGATGAACATTGATTAAATTTAACATCGTTTGGTAAAATTGGTACTAAAAAGTTTTACACTTTAAGTGTAACCAATGAAAATTGCAATCTGAATTTGAACGGCTCGTTAACACAGCGGTGCACCCAACTAGCCTTGCAACTGCAGCGCAGCGCTGGGTCCCCGTCCCGTCACGTGCACGAGGCGGCCCGGCTGGCAGGCGGCCCGCCGCCGCCGGCAGCCGGCCGCCCGGCCCGGCCTGATTCGCAATTTCACGAGTCAGCGAAGAGTTCCGCCCGGCAAACATGTGTATCGACAATACGCTCTCCTGACTTTGACACGTTGTGTGGCACCCACGCATTTGTGGCTGTAGATAGGTGGTAGATGGTAAACATTTCGCGTGATTAACTATTTTACTTTCTGTCCACGTTAGCCGCTAAAAGGACAATTTTAAAACTTGGTACCTACTATAAATTACCACTTACGACTGATACTTTTTGTATATTTTTTTAAGAATATTTTGCGAATAAGGAAATCCTAATGAGGCTAGAATTCAGTTATATTTTTAGTTTTGCTCTATAAAGGATTAACTTTAATTGGTTTAGATGTTTGTCACAACGATAGATTTTTTTTACGGCATGTGTCTTTACTAAAAATAATCGGACTTTTGGGCGGCAATTTCTCAATTATGATATTTATATTTACTTGTAATCATTACTCAGCTATTTGTAAGATATGGGATTCTGTCACTTGGGAGTGAAGTTAATATAGGCAGCTTTCAAAAAGCCCTGCCTAACCTATTAGTAAAAGAGTCTGTCAAACAAAGTGACTTTTACAAAATAGTAAAGTTGTTTTAAAATGAACAAATTGACTCTATCTATCATCCATGTCCAAATGAATGTTAAATGTTTTTTGTTTTAGTCATGTGTTTTTTTCAAATGTGTGTATGCATTGAATAAATGATTTCTATTCTATTCTATTCTATGATATCGTGTTCTAAAACTCATTATTGAACACTTTCTCCTTATAAGTAGTGAATTATGGCTAACGGATCAAAGGGAGTAGCTATTATATAAGTTGAGAGATGCGGTCCTTGTGAGTAGAGATGCATGAATAAACATACGACATCACACTTGGTCGGATAACTTCGCGTTCGTCTTGCTTTCTCAATAAGCTTATCGACGGGTACTCGAGCTGAATGAGAAAGCAAGATAAATACGAACGTTTCCTACCAAAAATGATGTCGGAACATCTGAATCCCAATTATTAAAGAAAGGTACGAATTACTTAAATTTATGTAAACTTTGATGTTTTTAAAAATTAAAACTACAATCCGTATCGATATAGGAGGTTTAGTCGGATGTTTGTAATAGTAATAACTGTTCATTGTACATTTGAGAAGTAACGTGGTAAATCAAAATTGGGACTTATAACATACTGTGCATCTGTAATGGTATAGTTAACGCAATTCAGACCAAATTTAACGCACACGCGGCGTCGCGCAACTTGTGTAAGATTACCCGCGTAAGGGAACCCGCACAAAGCCCAGTGAGTTCCACATCGTGTCGAAGTTTGTGAGGCCGGCACCATGCGCCTGTCATGCTGAGGATGTGGACAGGACGCTGCCGTTGAGTTGAGACAGTTGTGCCGTTCTTCTTGTTTAAAGGGAGTTGGATTCAATAGGTAAGTGCTCAAATCGATCCCTGTAGTTATTGTAGATTAAAAAAATATGTTACAATGAATTAATTATTATAAATATTTAATTAATTGGTACATGTGGAAAAGAAACTATAAAAACAAACGAACGAACTTACAAACTTACTTAAAACTACACTAATTTAACAAACCGCTACCAGTGGGCATTGTCCTCAAAATGCTGGCAGCATTGCCACGTTGAATGGCAATGCTTAATCTTTGTGCCAAGTACAGACCAGTATTTTGGTCACGGGTTGCGTCGATCAGGCGCTTTGATACATTAAGTGCAGTGTTCACCAACAATTAAACGGACGGTTAGCGGTTTAACGGTTGTCAAATGTATTGACTAACAGCTGATTAAGACTTAACAGTCTGTTAAATTGGTTGGTGAACTCGGCCCTAAATTCAGATTCACATTTATTAAGTAAGTTAACTATTAAAAATAAAATATACACCCCCGATGGTAACTCTTGAATTCAGAGCTCTCTTAAACGGCCTTACCGATTTTCATAAAATGGTACTACTTAAGAACCATGCCAATTGATCCAGCGTTCTTTAAGAAAAACCGCGTCCGAATCGGTCATTAAATTTAAAGAGTTACAATGCCACAGCCATACAGATACGTTTAATTTATAAAATTGCCTCGGAAGTAAAAAAAATATCTGCAACAATTCCTATATAACTGCACTTAAAACGTATATGAGAAAAACACGACGACGTCTCTAGTAAGTCTAAATATAAATATTTGACAAATTGAAAAGAAGAACTACAGTCTGTTAAAAATGTTGATCAAACTTCATCCATTTGCCATTTGCTTATCAGTTCCAATAGTAATCTATGTCGTAGTGTTAACCGCCATGACCCGTCACTGCGTCCAATACTACGTGAATCCGGAACCGCTTCGCAGTATTAATTAATCTTGACGACGGAACAGCTCCAGACGCGGCGCCATGAGCCCGGCTGATCGGCCGATCGCCCGGTGCTTGATCGGCTGATCGGCCGAACGCCCGACTCGTTTCCCGCCCTTTGTCGCGTCCCGCTCTCCCGGATCGACGGACACAATCTGTAATCGAATCTGCTGCACAACGCGATGCGGTTGATGGGAAACAAATAAAGGGATAGGATTCAAACGTAATGAACCTGCACACTCGTAGCGTTGACGGGACGTTAGCGTAGCTGGTGGTGACCCTGGCTGGCAGATATTTGTGTAATGAGCGCGGATATTTGTTTCTGATGTTTTGGCATGCTTTTCTCAATATAAGTACGAGTAAGTTTATCGTTGTCAGTAAGAACCCATAGCACAAACAAAGAGCTTAGTTTGGGACTAACTAGGTCAATTTCTGTGACGTTGTTTCGAGATATTTATTTATTATAATCAGAACCCGTTATCTACGTAGTAAATTGGTGGCAGACAATTGTTAGTGATGTGACAAAATGTATTAAATGTATTTTTTTAAATAAATTTAATATATGACATTCAAAAAAGATAATTCAAATTTGATCTAAATTAATACAAAAATACAATTTTAGACAAAAAACGATCTCTCCAATTCTACCGACGTATGTGGTAAAAAAAACATATTTTTGTATCTTTGCAATGTATTTTAATTCATAGTTTGTTTAACTTCAATTTCTTCACTTTCTAACAATTTGTACTGTTTTTAATAAAAAAAACTTAGTTTTGGATAAACTTGATTACCTTTGGGGTGCTATCATTAATTTGGAAAACATTCTCTCATCACTAACGACCGTCGGCCACCAATTTACTTCGTAGATAGCGGGGTCTGATTATCATTTGGTATTGTTTTTATTTTGTGGTCATAGGACCTGTCCAAGGTCCGTCCGGTTCGCTTCCACCATTACCTTTACCGTACCGCTAAGCAGCAGTTTTCGCATTATTGTGTTTCGGTGTGGGGTTAACCCAGTGAAATTACTAGCGCAGACGCATTTCGTTCACTGAATACAAAACGGACACATTCCAAAATCAGTCAGTGTTTCATTTTAAATTTAGAAGCTGTTGGTATAAGATTTTCAATTCAAGAGCGAATTATTTTGGAATGTGTCCGTTTTGTATTCAATGAGCGATTTCTCCTTAGTCTTCAGGTTTGGCAACGCATTTGTGGTCTTTAGATTATAGTCTTCAGAATGTCTATGGGTCTTAAATCCTAGCCTTTGAGCTTGTTTACCTTCTACTCGGCATTAATAAATAAATAAATGATCCCCTGAACTTATTTGCTGGTAACGTAACGTTTTAATAAATTAATTAATAATTACATTTCCCATTGTGGGGCATAAATATGCCTTTCACGATAAGAAAGTCTAGATTATAGCATTTGTTCAGTCTTGATTTACTTTTTTACTGAGCTAAGTAATTAGGTAGCGAGAGGTTACGAAATGGAAAGTAAAAATGGCTACTCATGAACATTTACTAAATTAAACAAAAACGCAAGTGCGAGGGCGGTCATTAAGTAAATAGTCGGCCCTCACTCGAGGGCGCTTACGACATTGTGTCCGGAATTCAGGTTAATGGGTGAATAAGCCGGAGTTGTTTTTAGTAAGTGCTACACGCTACGTCGTAGACGCTCTACGAACGGTGCTGTGTAATAAGGAAAAAAATGCCTTTGCCTCGCAGGAATTTATGTGTATTATGCACATTAACCTTAAAGAAATACATCTTCTTAATGATTCTAAAAACCGCATCAAAGTTTGGTGCATGTTAAAAATAATGAATCAATAAATGAATAAGAAACAACCATAACTATTGAAATAACCATTTTTATGCCTTAAGTTAAGTTTCTCTGAATAAACATTTTTCATTTTTCATTTTTTCATTTTCAAACAGTCTATAATATTAATTGTGATAATGAAGATCATTTAAAACTTTGTCAAGGTGAAAAAAATCTTAAGTGGTAAAGGGAGCCTTGTGCACGGTCCATCTGAATCGCTACCGCCATCTCACTCTAACCTGCCGCTAAACAACAGTGTTTGCATTGTTGTGTTACAATGCAGCGGGTAAGATAACCGGTGACTAGCAAAGAGACATTCCATCTAAATCCTGAGGGTTGGTAACGATTTTGCCGTCTTGAAATGATCATCCTAAGATAACAATCCTCTTACCTTCGCCACGCCATTAAAAATAATGTCGTGAACTCCGTTGAGTGCATGCAAGTGCAGATGTGAACGCAGATTTTATCGGATAAACGATAAGTTCGTTTTATCTTCCCATCCCAGCTACTAGATGAGTACTAAAACTGACTGAGAATGCAAGATAAAATTAACTTATCCGACAAAATGCGTTGTCGTTAGATTGTTCCAAAAAAAGGCTCTCTATCCATAAAGACTGATATATTGCTATGTTTATTTGTTTGCTTTACCCGCAAATGAAAGTGTTTTAAGCCATCAAAGCAGCCTGTCCGCCCTGCCGGTGTTGGGTCAATTATTTCACCGGGCGATGGTATCGGCCGCACGCGATACCGATCGCCGAGCGGTTACTAAACCCGCTAATTAATTAGCCACCCTGCACACGCCACACACACTATGTGTATAAAAATACAATGTAATGTAAGAACCAACTATAAACTGTAGCAGAATAAAATATATTTGTAAGTAATGCAAGGCGCACGCACCCAGCCAAGTGAAAGTTATTTCAGACCTAAATAATGCAGTACTATTATGTATTTTATGCCTAATGTAAGAATAATGTAATTTTAAGTACCTACAGCTTAAAACTTATTGTTGATTTATTTTTGTAGTTTTCCTCTAGTTTTGTTATTTAATTGAAGCCTGTTATGTGACACAGGCAATATAGCTCAGTCCCCGGAGCCGCTGTTTCACCTTGTAAGTTATTATGTAATTAACATTTATCATTTTCATTTTCATAATTTATGTGTACGAGTGTGTTTCTCTTCGGAAAAAATGAGTTTTTAATTTAGAATTAAAAACAGTGCCACGTCAGTGTGTGGAGGAAAACCTGCCAGTGGGTCACCGGATCGCCCGCGACACCGGAGGGCTTATTGTGTAACGCACTCGCAATCACGATCGTTTTCGTTTTGAAAATCGTAGGTTTGTCTGCATACAAAATGAAAACAATTGCTCCACTTTGAAGCCGGTTGCTATTGCGAGTGCGTTAGACAATACGCCCTCTAGAGAGAAATCGCGATAGAATCGAATAGAATAGAATAGAAATAATTTATTCAACGCATACACACATTTGAAAAAAACCGAAACCTAAAGAAAAAACACCACGAAAAGCAGAGCAAAACGTACGCACAATAAATAACACAATTAATGACACCACCATCGCTTCGCGTTTTGTCCTAATATGAACATATTGAACATGGCGACCTGAATTTTGTAAACTAGTTTTCACCTAGTTGAAATCTTTTTATCGCAGAAAAAACTGATAAATGCTATTTTGAAAATGTTTGCAGATAGTATGGTGTGCAACGCTTTCTGTTTATTTCATATTCGTCATCACCATCAAGTCAGCCAAAACACGTCCGTCCACCGCTGGGCATGTTCCTCCCCGGAGGATCTGCCACCGTGGTCGGTCTCTTGCTACTCGCATTCAGCTCTTTCCCGCGACCCTTATTTCGGGTCCAGCTTAATGTTTTGTTCGTCTTTTTTCACGTCACGTCTCGATAAAATGGAGCACCAAAGTGTTTTAGTTTAGTCGTACAAAAAAAATTCTTAAACGTATCATAAATAAAAGTCCAAAGATAGTTAAACATTGCAAGGTGAATAAAATAGTGGTCCACTACATAATTACAATTTAGAAGCGGATAAAAAGGCTTAATAAATTATTAACGATAAACATAGACGTCGTAAAAACTCTACATTATAAATAAACTTTCTTCTTGCAAATGCATTTTTCCTTAACAATGCTGCGCCTACTTACATTAATAGAAAAATACCACTACATCTCTCAACAAAAAAAATATCTATAAGCCTTAACACTTCAAAAATAAACCTGATATTTAAATAATATTCAGTTTTTCAACCGCACACTAGTGGCTTAGTAAAAGTACGACTAATGGATGTTGACTCGTGCGTGGGTTTGTTCCATTACCACATTCACTGCCCATGATCGTCTTTTGTTACAGATTTAAGTCACCCCGCGGCGTCAAGGGCGCTCAATGCCATAACATATTCCTTGCCAGGGTTTCTCTTCTCCTTACAAAATGGAATTTAATATGGGGTCTTTGGCCCAGAAAATATTAAGGCTGCATTGGTATTGATGTTCGTTGCTAGTCGTTATGAAACTAAAGGTGACTGAAATAAAGGAATGGTTGTTGAATTAGTTCTATACGATAGTTTTATGGAAGACTATAAAAGTTTTGTTTGCTTTCATAGATTATGTAAATGTGTCGAATACATTGCAAAGTGAATAACAGCATGCGATTTGTCGAGATAGGAGCGCAATGTGCTGGAATATATTGAACAGATGTCGCCGTATGTCTCAGGCGTGATTTAGTTTTTATTTTGTGTCATAAGAACAATTTGTATCTAACGGTATAAATCCGATGTAAGCTCAAAATTGTTTTCTTCATACTCTAAGTTAATTGTATTTCTCTTCGGCACTGTCAATGTTGTGTAGGTACGTATTATGTATATTATATTAAGACTGTTTGATGCCATAATAAATAAATAATCGTTATTGATACCCAATTTTACGTTTGCAATATGCTTGGCAATGATTACAACACCGTTGCAAAAACAGCATGACATTCGTTCCAGCCCAACTAAAAACTAAAAACATTACATCACTGTTCAATATTTAGCATCGGCCGCATAAATTGTATAAAATTTTAATAAAATCACACATACTTTACATTTTAAAACCATGTTTTGACTAGGGTTACGATACAGAACAGCAAATCAATCAATAATTCGTACAGTCAAAGTTCTTCAAACTTTTTAAAATTTATTAATCTTTTTATTATTATTATGAGCCCATAATGTCCCACTGCTGGGCAAAGGCCTCTCTCCCCCTCTTCCACTCTATCCGATCTTGAGCGGTTTCCCTCCAGTTCTTGTCCCATGATCCCAACTCATCACTCCATCTCTTCCTGGGGCGGCCCCGCTTTCTCTTAGCATTTTTAATTAAGTAAAAAGTTTCATTTTCGTTATTACTATTGTTCTGCTTTAATTTAAGTAACAACACTCATACAAATGTAGTGCTTAATCATACGACATCGTCTTAAGTTGGAAAAGTTTGTCTTTGCTTTCTCAAATTAGCATATACTCGTATAGATGGGTACTAAAGCTGACTGAGCAAGTATTAAAATTAAAATATTTCAACAGATAAGATGAAATTAAATTACATGAAAGTGGATCCAATAATATCAAATTAGGTGCCTACCTACGTCACAAAACAAGGCATACCGCCCGGCACGCCGCGCCCACGGGCTGCACGTGTACGAAGATGTATAGACAGTCAACCAATTTGATTTCTAGGCCACTATGGACTATGTTAAAGTGACGTTGACCACCAAAACGTAAGAGACTTCCTATTGTTTTGTTTACAACGTCACGTTGATAAAGTCCATAGTATAGTGGCCTAGGAATCAAATTGGTAGACTCTACGGTATGCTTTAAAAAAAAAAACGAGACGAATTGAGAACCACCTTTTTTTGAAGTTGGTTAAAAAGGGTGTTCATTTCAGTAAAAGCACAGTTATAAAATTTTATTCAATTCGGATTGATTACATTCAAATAAAATTGAGATTCAATTTTATACTTTGTTGTACCTATTTTGAATGTAAATGGCATATTGAATGATGTTGTCGACTTTTACAAAATATTATAAGGGCTATTTTTAAGGCAATTTCGGGACGGTGCTTAAAAATCGTTGCTAGACGAGTACGCCCAGACTCTGTCAATGCCGCGTTGCAATACGAGTCCGGCAAACACCGCCCTTCTACCAGAGTTTCCACTGCGAGCCGAGAGGGCCCCATACGGACTCTGTTTAGCATACAACGGTGCCTTCAAAAGGTTTGCTGGCGGTGAAAACACTTGAAGTCACCGATGTATGCTAAACCGAGTCCGTACTGGGCCCGCTACGCTCGCATTGGAAACCCTGCTTATTTATTATTGGGCTGATCTTTTGTGGCAGTGTTTAACAGTAATGTGTGAGTGATTCTATACTTACAGAAACATTGGTGATGTTTTAATATTTTGTCGACAAAGTCTTCGTAGCAGAGCCGCAGCCACGAATTACTACTACTTTTACATCGAAGTTCAACGTTACGATATCTACGTCTTTGTCTACCAAATTAGTTACTACGAAAGACGAGCAAGAAGGGTCTTGTGAGGTCGCTTCGATCGATCGAAGTAAACTTTGCTGCGTAAGTTAATAACGCCACTATAGTCAATTAGTGGTCTTCTTAAATACCTACCAGCATATTTGACGTTCATGTTCATGATTTAAAGTTCATAGACGAAAATGGAGCGGCGACAAAATATAAATCCCCACTGCGTTCGTTGTTTCTTCCCGGGGTCGCTAAGCTCTAATAAAAGCTGCACTCGCAGAAGATTGTTAATTACAACGAGAGGTTTTTTCTGTTTCATTTAAATTGCAGTGACTTTGATGTTGCGCTTTGTGCTAGAATTAAAGAATTGTTATTTCTTTGACTGTACCGTGGTATTACTCAAGAAAACCAAGGGTATATCTTTGCATCGTTTTCATCTTTAGGTAGTTAGACCGTTGGGTGGCCTAGTGGCTTAAGGAGTCGAGCCGTGATCGTACTGTACCGAGTTCGAAATCCCGCGGTCACATGTAACAATGAGTTTTTCTAACTTAAGTACATAAGCCGATGTTCTTACGGTGAAGGAAAAATATTGTGAGGGAAACTGCACATTCAAACAGCTGAGTGTGTAAGACGGTTATTGAACAAAGATCTTAAACTGTCAAAGTGTATCCGAAAGAGCCATCTCTCTTTAGGTAGTTGATGATACGTGTACTTCGTTGTATTGACTTGCTGTTCAATAGTTCAATACTTATAGCAGTTTACACCTGAGGTTAAAGCGACAAATCAAATATGTTCACTTAGGTATTTATGATTAACTATACAGTCAATAAAGTAACCTGTAACAGGAAACAAACCAATACCCGGTTAATGAGCGCCATTCCATATTTAATTACCCGCATGTAATGCCCTTCTGATGATCTCATGATGGTCGTCATCAGCGTAAGGGACGGAGTAATGAGATATAAAAATATGTTGCTCGCTCTAACGTGTACATACGTCTCTTACGCTGGCCCATGACCCATGATGACCATTGTGTGGGGAGCCTTAATAAAATATTTTACACTGCGCTGCAGTCAGAGAGTACGAGTACCTAAGTACCTACTAAGAAGACAACAAAACTTAAAATCATATATTATTACACATATAAGTAACACTTTAATATGATTCACGTCAAACGAACACTATAGAAATGAACAATCAACCCACATCACTCCTCGAACTATTGTGAGACATCCGACACACCTGGGAATTGAGAGCGGTCTTGGATCTCAGCAAGGCCAATAATAGATATCATAAAAGCCCAGGGGGGGAGGGATAACTAAGCGGTCACACAATAGTTTGCACAGGACGCCGGAATAACCTATCCTATTGTTTCAAGTTGTTCCAAATTATTGTACTTGGTCTCGAAGATGTAGGTACAGTCGGACTCAAAAGTAGCTGAACATTTATGTATTTTGTCTCTGTAAAGGAATTAATTAAGAGAGGTACGAGGTTGAGGTGAAGAAACTCATTTAACTGTGTAGCTGAATGTAAAGCGTACATGCTAAATTAGGTTCAGTTTTGTCCCTTCTCTTTCTGATGGCTAAAGACGCGCAGACGTGCGAGTTTCTGTATTCATAATAATTTTGATATACGCTTAGGCTATGTACGTCTACACTGACAGGCGGTGTGACTAGTGCCTAGAGCCTAGCGTGTCGCCTAGCGAGTAGCGAAGTGGAAAAAACTTAATAGAATCTTCGCTAGGCAACCACTCGCAAGTTACACGCTAGGCGCTAGGCGCTAAGCAAGCCGCCTGTCAGTGCGGAAGTAGGTAGTCTTAGGGCCGAGTTCACCAACCAATTTAACAGATGGTTAAGTCTTAATCAGCTGTTAGTCAATACATTTGACAACCATAAAACTGCTAACCGTCCGTTTAATTGTTGGTGAACTCGGCCCTTAGACTCTTTACACACTTTGAACCAAAAAATCAGGGACCTAAACGATCGAAATGAACCCAGGGGCCTAATTTATGGCTGCGTTTATGGCGTGACATAATATGCATAATACATGCGTCCCTTTCCGACACGTATTTAAGTATGAGAGTGACGGATGCTTTATCCACATTTTGTCACGATAAACGCAGCCATACCAGGCCCGCGGGACCGCTAGCTTCGTAGGCACGGTCACTACCAACTAAACGTGTCGACTAATGGTACGATATGGTATAATAGTCAAAGTGAGATTTTGGCGAGACATCTCGTTTTGTTTTCTATATCCCCTAGTTGGGCAAATGGACGCAGGTGCCTGAATTAATTTATGTGTTACATGATATTTAAATAACATTCACCTCAGTGACTTGACGTTGGTTTTGAAACATCTGGTGCAGCTTGTACAGATATATTTACATGTACAAAAATAGCTCCACGTTTATTATAGAAATTGGTTTGCACAAACCATGTATAATTTAAATTTTAAATTCATCCTAAATTAATTCATCCATTTTGTTCCCGTAATATTGTACTTTGTTGAATTTTCAGCGGTAATAAAGTTATTTATTTATGGCTTCGTCCAACTCTAACTAGTTTGAAGTACCTAAGTAATTACAATTTCTATGAAATTGTTATTTCTCCAATCCCGGCGGCGTTACTCTGTTTTTTCTGTGAGCATTTTGCTGAATAAATGTTTAGCTGAACTTTTATATATTTTTAGATCTTATTTAGTTTTCGAGTAACGATGGCGGTATATTTACCGTCCTGACTTTTAAACTAGTTTAACTTCGGCCACTGATACTCTTGGTAACATGAAGAAAATACAATTACTTGTTTGTAATTTATTTAACCTTGAAGTGTCCGCGGAATGCTCCATATTTAGCAAAATAAATAACAAATAACATATTTACAACTCCTAAACCTGGTAAAATTAAAATTGAAAAATAATGTACCTACTACCAAAAAAAAAATACTTATTTTATATTAGCTATCAAGCCCCTGACAGTTCCCGCTGCGTGAACGAGCCGGGAAGGAGCGCGGCTGAACGGGAACGGGAGCTGCCCGCCTTAATCTACTTGTCTGCCAAACATAAAGCAATCAAAAAGTGAATTTCACGGCAAAAAGGGAATATGAAAGGCATTTATACGAAATCATCTTCAAAACAAGCGTTGCAGCGGCGCAAGCGACGAGCGCTAGCGTTACAACCATGGTAAAGGTAACTTCTAGTGCCATGTCCAACATAGGTGCTAATTACTTGGGATGGAAAACGTGCTCAAGGCAGAGCACCGGCGGCAGCATGCACCGGGCGACCCGCTCGGTGTAGACCAACGAAACCCTGACCCACCATCATAGAACTGTGTCACAGTGACATTATGCTTTAAGTCGTAAGAAATGTCAAACAAATTGTTTTATAATGTCACTGTGACACCGTTCTACGTTGGGTCAGGTAATAGGTGTAGCATATGATACTCAGCAGTGGGGCTCTATTTAGGAGAAGATCGGTGCTTTACAACAAGAACGCAATGATTATTTAATGACATCCTGAAGGATGCCTGTACGGGCTCTTTTAGCATAGTCGCATTTGTCGAATTAAAAAAAAAACTATTGGTACAGTCAACCAATTTGATTCCTAGGCCACTGTTGACTTTGTCAATGTGACGTTGTAAACCAAATCATAAGAAGTCTATAACGTTTGGTTGTCAACGTCACTTTAACATAGTCCAAAGTGGCCTAGAAATCAAATTGGTTGACTGTACACTTTAAAAATCTCAAAACTATTTGATCATTATCCTTCGATAGGTGTTCACTGTGCTTATGAAGTCATTGTAATAATCACGTGTACACGCTGCAGTTCACCTCTTGCACCACGCGCACTACTCGAGTGTAGGACGGGGCTCACTTGAAGGAGCAAATTGAGTTATTTATCCGCGGAATTCCCCCCCCCCCCCCCGTCCCAGGCCTGCCCCTGGCTGGCCCGCACCAGCCCGGAGCCGCGGCAGCCGCTGGCTTTCCTGGTTACGCGGCTAATTGGGCGGACGATGATGCAATTAAGATGCTACTTACTTCCTTTACTTTGTCTCAGTGAAGAAGTTGGAATATTGAATCAACAGGTGGTTGTGTCGAAGTTTAATAATGAGATGTCGTTTAATTTTTGTTTTTTACTTACCCATAGAAAGTTAAAGATTTAAACTCAGATTTAGATTATTTAAATTGTTCAATGTACTTACTGTTACAGTGTAAGTTGCAGAGCATGTCATAAATTCCATTGTGGTTGTCAGAATTAGAAATAGAATTATAAAATCGAAAAATAATTAACTTCTTACTTAACTCTAAAAAAATTAATTAAGGGGCGGTGTCACGATAATTACTAACAATGCATAATTATCTTAACGCAAGAGCCTTAAACTCACCGAAAAACATGTATCTACTTCATAAGAATAGCAAAGATCAAACGACACTTTCCTAACAATATAATGACAAGGGGTAAGTGGACAATTTCAGTGTAATGTTCAAAAATATCTGCTCCCAAGTCTTGTTTGCAATGTTTGTCTACTACCCGTAGTACAGTCAGCATCCAAAGTAGACACGATTTTTATACCTTGCCGCTCTACGAGTACAGTCACAAAGGCAATTTCAATGAAGATTATAAAATGTGTTAATAATAAAGTACAAAAATGATCAGCTACTTTTGACGGTGACTATACAAGCTTAATTGTGTAAATTCGTGTAAAATTGTTCCGTGACATTTATTTTTATTGCTGCGACAAAAGGTTTCAGTAAGCTTGGTCTTGGACCCTCGGTCGATCTCGAGACTCGATCGTCATCAAACACCGCTATAACCCAACCCTTCCGACATCGACCAACTACGCCGCAATAACAATAAGATTGGCAATGACGGATAAATCCTTCAATCCCCCGGAGTGCAATCCGGCGCGTCGAGAACGACAGCCAATCACGCGCCGCCGTCTAGACAGGATCAGGGTTGCTGCACAAATTGTTCAGCAAGGTTAATTAAGACGCAAATAAATGGAGAATTTTTGGAAAGATTGAAACAAGAAATCCTTTTAGCCAAATTAGGTGTAATTGCAATACAAACATCCAACATCCATACAAGCTTTTACGTTATTAGTATGATTACGATCGTTATATTTTTGCTTTCTGTCTTTTACATGTATTTCTCTATTCTACCATGTGTTTAACTCCAATTGCAATTGGATTGCTTTTGACTCAGCTGCCTTTACTATTAAGTTAAAAATAATCATCGTAACGTTAACGATACGATAGCAATAGGGGAAGAAACGTAGTGGAATAGAGGCGATATATACTTTAGTGGTGGTAGGAGCTTGTTCAGGGTCCATCCGGATCGCTACCACCATCTTATCCTTTAACCTACCGCCAAGCAACAGTGTTCGCATTATGTGTTTCAGTGTGGGGATTCGATCTTTGTTTTCAGGGTTGGTAACGCATCTACAGTTTAGGATTGCAGTCTTAAGATTGTACCTAGTCTTGAGAACGCAAACGTCCATGGGTCTCACTGGAGACTGGAGAAATGAGGGGGAAGCCCTTGCCAAGCAGTGGGACACTGAGTAAGCTAGGGTGAACTACCCTATTGTTGGCCGCCTACCGATTATTAGCACCATGAAGTGGTGATAGAGACGATAATTCAACAATCACTAGGCGCCAGTAACTGGTATTTTTGAGGCCACTAATTACGTGTTTTAGCCTATATAGATAGTGTGATGTATGAAACGGAACGCAGCTATGCGTTCCTATGACTCTTACCCCTCTCTTTCTCTTTGGTTCACGGGCTTGTGCCGTGTGCATCGAGTTGCAAGTGAATAAACATAATTAAAACAATTACGGTGTTATTAATAGCCGGAGTGGCTTATATTCATACTAGTTATCCCGTTTATTGTAGTGCTAATAAGAAGTTATTAAAGATAGATGGGTGTCAGATCCCATTTAGCATCAAGTGGCCTGTGTGCTCGTGTGCCTTATCTCTACTAAATATGTAAAAAAATAGCTAAGGGTTACAAGGGCAGCCCTGGGAGCGCCCGTCGATGGCGAGCGCGGCGATGGCTGCGAGATGGCTCCGGGAAGAATTGAATGAATGAATGAAAGTTATTTATTTCTCAATTGCAGCAGGTTTATATTAGAAACCATTCTGTAACTGAAATACCTTTCGGCGAGATCTTAACTTGGCCCAGTGCTCAATTGGACGATGTTGTCGCGGGTACGGAAATACATTACTTGTATAAAAAAGTATTAATAGTGTTATTTGGATATTTTTCTTTTTTTCCTATCAGCTATCTTATAATATGTCTTTCTAAATCATTCATTACACATTAATTCTTAATTAATGTTAAAATCGTGCATGTATTTATATGTATACGTACTTATAGTAAAAATAAATATATAAAAGTTTGGAGGATGTTTGTTTATAATTGACAGTACGAGCTATCGTAACGCTTACAATCTTTTATCGTTATCGAATCAAGATGGGCTTAACTAAAGTGGAATAAAGGCACCGGGGGCATGGACCAGATACATAACATTAAACTACGCAACGGATTTTAATGCAGTTTTCAGCAATACACGGAGTAATTAAAGAGAAATGTTCTCAAATATAATTAATTCTGGTTTATGGACGGGTGTTACATGAACCAAAGCGAAGCGAGGGCGGGTCGCTGGTATTAGCTATTTTAGAAAACAGACAAATCGGCCGGCCGCTTGTCACTTTAAATTGGTACCTTTTTGCATAGGACCACTGAGCATTCGAATAGCAAGTATTTGTCCCGCTTGAGTCGCTAAATAATTGACGACTGCGCCCGCCCCCCGTCGTGTGTCTTTCGCGTCCCAAAAAGTTAAAACGCGCATAATTGTTCTCCCATTTCAAAGAGACACGTCGCCCCGCCGAGTTTAATATAAAACTTGATCCAATCCAACTTTACGAATATAATTTAGAATGACTTCAAAGGATTTCTGTTTTCATTACGATTGTTGGGCGATGGTTTTGTACCAAGCGATTCCAGGTGCAAAGTTATACTTACTGTAATAATTATCTAGAAAATCGCCAAAGACAAAAACTACTAAGTATGTCATTGTTATGTTAAATTCTACTATTCAATACATAAAAACGTGGAAAATAACAATAGAAAAATTTAAGTAAGTAAGTATGCCTGCCTACAGTTATAATTATGGACATAAACTAATTTAATAAATTCCAGTGCAAATTTGAGTGTTTTCTTTCACGCTGAAATTGATCAACTTGCACAGGGTCTCTATTCTACGCGGCCAAACAATTTTGCTTTTGACATATTATCGTATCGTCAACGTTGTAATAACTCTTATTTACTTAGCAGTAATGGTGGCGGAGTTAAAAACATATGATTGTATTTTATTGGTGCTTGCATTTTATCTTGGTCCTCGGGTTGATTTGAACACATTTGCAGACTAAGATTGCCACCTTGACATTGAACAATCGAGAATTCAAACGTATCCATAGACTGTGTGCTTGTTTTTCTTCTCTATTATAAAATGAAGTGACCATCAAAACCATTTTATCACATTTAAGTGGCGTAACTGGCAAGAGACTGTAAGTAGACTGTTTTCACCGAAGAAGCGCAAATTGGGTCAGCCCGGGTCGCACTTAGCTGAGTGCCTCTATTAACGTATTTGCAAACAGAATTCATTACGACCTCCGCGAAAGGACGTTATGGCGAAACTTTCTTCATATGCATCTCCGTTTCGGGGAACGGGTCGCCTCTAAAGTTAAGGTGTAAGGTTCAATGACTGTAGCGAAGCTGAAAAGCGTGTTTGTTTACCCAAATGAGAACCCAAACTTTGCAGAGTTTTCTGTTCAAAATGATACAATACTCTTTAATAAACGACAAATGAACCAAAACAAAACAAGTAAAAGTAAAATTTAAAAATATAGATTCAACTTAGAGAGATCACACAAGGTCATTAATGCGAGTAGATTATGCCGATCAGTAACAGTGAAATTTGATATAAATAGTTACAGCTGTTGTTTTATGCTTAATTATTTATTAAGAAACACATCTTGGATAAAAGGCTGTTTTTTAGGCTATAATCTGAGTCAACCTTGATTTGTCTGTCGAGTCTAAAAGCGCTGTAGCGAATACTGGTTAAAAATGAAACCGTTTTGCTCGGCGTAGGTACGCCGCAGGCACACGAAATTAATGAATCTCCCCCAAACTATATCAGTTGTACAAAGGAACTGCGTGTTCTTGGCAGATATCATTAGCAAAGGTCTGTATTGAGATCAATCATTTATAGGTCAATTATAACTTGAGGATTGCGATCTATGTCTGTAGGGGTAAAGCCGAACACGCCCTGTTTACGCCACGTCCGATTGCCGTCCAATGTCTTTCATAAAAGACAATTTTATACAGAAAATTCAAATCCAGGATAAGGACGATGTCTAATAATGTACGTCATAAAAAACATTGGGCTGGACTAGGCTAGTATTATAAAAGTGAATGTGATTGTTATGTTTTCCCTTGTTTAATGTAATGTGATGTGACCCGACCTTTTGTACCGAGATCTCTAGTTTTGAAATAAGTAGGTACACTAACACTTTTTTTATCTGTGTATAGTGAATTGCAATAGAAATAACACTTTATATAATTTCCGCAATGTGGCGAGGTTTTTTATTTTTCCGGTCAGGCTTTAATAGCGTAAATGATGCTTTTTCGTAATTATTACTATTTTTTAAACAAAAACACGCCTATGCACTAGGTATTACTTTCGAAATTCAAGATCCAACTTTGATTACAGGCATGGTAGTTTATTCTACTAATATTATAAATACAAAAGTTTCTGCGTTAGTTTGATACTCCTTCACGCTGCAAAGGCTGAGCTGATTTGGATGAAATTTGATATGGAGATAGCTTATACCCTGAATTAACACAGGCTACTTTTCATCCCAGAAATTTAAATGTTTCCTAGGGAACAACGATAATCGAAATCCACACGGACGAAGTAGTGGGCAGAAGCTAGTATGTAATTATGTGTTGCCGGGAAAAAATCCTGTAGGAAGATAATAAATTAACGATTCTGAGCACTTTTAAAAATTAAGGTAGAGGTTATACTGGTGAGGTGTCAACGAGACAACGGAACCCTAAACAACGCAAAAGACATATTTTCGTAAACTGAGTCGTGGGTAAATGGCAGTTAACAATATTTTACCAGCCAAGTGCACCTCAGTAAAACGTTTCATCAAAAACGGCTGCGCCTCAAAGCCGCGAAATTAATGAAAAACTACAAAAAAAGAACATACAGTCGAATTGAGAACCTCCTCCTTTTTTGAAGTCGGTTAAAAAGCAAAGCTTTCGGGTGGACTCAAAGCACCGACAACAAACATAAATGGAAACTGTAATATTCCTGCGCGAATCGGGTTGTTTTATTTTGGTGAGCGGCTGAAAAACTATTGAGATCTAGTTTTATTATTTACTAGATCTGGCCGGGACTTTTTCCTAATATTTATTTATTTATTTATGAAAATACAATGTCAGCATAACAGGTAGGACACCAAATCGCTTACAATGCTAAATTGAACACGTACTAAATAAAATTAACAGGAATTAACTAACTAAATAAATTACAAAAGCCGATAGCCGAATAAAATCCGTTTATTGTGTTTTCTTCGAAAACTACACAATTTTCCTCGATAAAATGTATTTAATGTTCTTCCTAGGACTCTAGCTACCTACAAAAAAGGCGTAAGTAACAAACAGTCAGAGAAATTCAGTGTTGTAGTTATAGGCATATCAGAAGGGACGAGAAACTTTAGCGCCTGCTTGAGCTTAAAACTGTGGGAAACTTAACACGACAATAAAATAAAATAAAGATCGAATTGATTCGCAACTTGTGTCAGTTGCCGTGCTTACCTGTTGTCATTCTTGTAAACCAACTTGATTTCTGGCCCTTAATCTACATTGTTTTGACCTCTATTTGTCATCGACGTAATTAGGTATTGTTTTTAACTCGGCCGCCATCACTGACAATCATAACGTTGACAATACGATAGCAATAGGTGTAACATAATGTAGGATAAGGCCGCAGGTGCTATGTAATGTATGACAAAGTAAAGCAATAAGTGACATATTTCCAATAGCGGCCCAGCAATCAAAACATAGGTACTGTATATGCTTATTGTGAATACCCGCGTATGCCAACCCAAAGCTAATCGATTCAACTTTATGCGTAAACCTCTATCTCATCAAGGCCAGTGTCGAATCAAACCCTCGATCAAAATTTCACCTCGAATCGCTTAATTTGAAGGGTCGCCGATTAATACTCACCTCCCAATCGCCGCCCTTCCCTACCGCAACCTACATCAGGTGACCCGCCTCGGGTCCACCGCTACCGCTCCGGGTAGGTACGGGTAGCGGCCAGCGGTGCGGTTTTAAATATTCATGAGATTCTAATTCAGGACATCTCGCTTAAAAGTTTTCCGCCGTTTGTTTGAAGCAAGTAGTAGAAATTTTGATAAAAATTAGAAGTAGTTTAAGGGTAATCAGAAATATTAAAAATTCCTCACATTGTGGATAAAATAATTATGAACTATCTATTTCAATGGCACTCACGTAAATAACCCAGATGGAGTCGACCATTGATCCAGCCATCTAGCGAGAGTTTCTCGAAGAGGTGATCGAAGCTCTTCGCTTTAAGATCATTCGCGGACACAAATATCGGGACAATGATTGTCTAGCCATCATCCCACATGATCATGATGGTCGTTATGGGATAAGTCAGGGTACTCACTGACCTTGTCCTCAGCCTACACGAGGTTCTGCGCATGCGGGATGGTAACGTTGGCGACAACCACCACCGCTCAGACAAAGTTTATTATTATGAAACATAATTACAAAGTACAAATTGATTATATATTGATTAGCCTAGAGTTTAGGAGACTGGGTCAATTGGTGTGAGATCGTCACCTGATGTTTATTTATTTGCAAAACAGGCTTCGCTCATGTAAAACCATGGCAAACCTTAAAAAATTACTTAGAGAAAAAAAATGTAGGTGTTCTTTTAATTCCAAAACAAACCAAAAAAACTTACACTCAACAAAAAAAGAGTCGTTACTTAAAGTTTTACTACTTTTGTTTATGGTTTAACAATTGAACGAGGTTTTTTAAATTGTTAAAATATCTATCTGATTTTAATCTCCCTTGTCAATTCCCTGCTAAGAATGGATAAGTATATTCTTAGCAAAGAGTTGACATTTCTAATTTGAGACACTCAATACTCTAGTAATATCATAAATCTCAAACGGCTTACAAAACGTCGACCCAAACGAATTCAGCGAACCTGACCCACCATTTACAAACGTAACCTAACCTTTTAAGCTTTTAACCTGATCCCTTAAGTTATATCTTAATTAATACCCAATATCCAATTATCCCCCGGATGAGGGTCGACGCGATATTAATTAGCGCGGAGTCGATTCGGACTCCGAGCCTGCTTCGCGCTTCGCTTTGTACTCACTTTGTACTTACTTTGCACTTTGTACTTTGTTTTAATTACGCCGGGTCACTTTAATTACCGCTTAACCTTTTAAATTATAATGAGCTAAATTGTCATAGAGCTAACTTTGTTCTTGCGTTTTTTTGTGCTTTATTATACATAATTAAGCTCTTAAATATGTTTTATAGAGAAACTGCATAGTACAGTATGAAAAATTAAAGGTATTTGTTTAAAACTAACTGTGTTACATGATATTATTATTTTTAATTCATTATTTTATATAATGCCTTTTTTGTACAGTCACGAGATTTAATTTGGTACCCACCTTAGGTCTAAAGTCAATCTGACATTCTACAACAATAAGGTTGATTTTCCTAAAAGTTCCAAATGACTTGACATCTCTAATGACATTGACGACTTCAAGCATATTTTTCTTGAAATGGGTCCCAAATTAACGCTCGTGACCGTATTAAAAATACGAACACTGAATGTAGGCTTCGTAGTAAGTTTTTGTTATGACTATTGTATTAAGTTTTGTTTTATTTTGTGCGTCGTGATGTAATGTAGTGTGCCCTTAAGGCTTCTTACATATTGAGAGGGAGGTGCAGGCTGAAAAACAGCGCTGTGAAGACCTGTCTCACAGCACATGCTGAGTTCGGAACCTTTTGCCATAACAGTGTTTACATTTTTGAGACTTTTGATTGTTATTATTTAAAGTATTTTAAGTATTCTTATTTTAGTATGTGTGACTTATTTTAAAACTACTGTGTTATGAGTGGCTATAAATCTTTTTCTAATTTCGATTCGGCTAGGTTAAGTAATATCATTATTATAAGTAATATATGAAAAAAAATATCTGACTGCTTAGTTTCTATATATAATAATAATAATACATTTAATATAATACAATTAAAAGTTAAAACTAAACTTATTTAAATTAAAATAAAAACTAAGCTACTCAAATATTAAAGACGTAAATAATAATCACCAATAATAATATATGTAAATTATTGAAATTAATACATTTAATATAATACAATTAAAAGTTAAAACTAAATTTATTTAAATTAAAATCTTTTATCTTTTTTTGTGTTTAAAAGTATCTGTGCGCACGTATTTACTTATGTCTAATAAGTTATATTATAAATCATGAATATTCTGTGCCACGGCGAATTACCAGATTGGTAGATTAATACCAAAATTGCTTCAAAATTGTACCTATTATACCGACGTGTCAAAGAGCTCTGCCCAGTTTACTGAATCAATTATTATCTTTTAAAACAAAACTGTTGAAGGATTTTGGAGCAATATCTGAAATGATCGGATCAGATTCCGCTAATGGAATCGACGCGATACATCTCAAGCAACAACCCTGAGAGTACGAGGTGCTCGTCCGACGCACACGCACATGCACTGGGCCTCTATTTTTGTCGGTAAAACCATATACCCTAAAACCTAGAGTGCAAAATTTACGTGCACGCTAAATCCAACAGTGACACTATTCAAAAAAGGAACCTAATGAAAGGAAGGATTCTTTTTAACTGCAATAATGTCACTATTCAAATAGTATCTTTCGGAATTTAGTGTCACTGTTGGGTTTAACGTGCGGACTATGGTGTCGTAACATAACGCTGCTCTCGACTCGGCTCGTAAACGCTCCATGATGTTTACATCGGCGCCGACGTTTCGGACTTGTTGCTTCCTGTCCTTCGACGGGATCTTCATAACATGACTTTTAATATTACGTTAATACGCCATCACCCTGGTGGCTTATAAATAGTAACTTCGTTTAGGTAATAATTACTGCTAAGAAAAAAAAATGCCTACTTATATAATATGCCGTTGGCTATTTTGTCATGATAAAATTGCTTTGGTTAGTAGAGATCACAGAACAGAAAAAAACAGTAGAAGTGTCAAGTGGGCGTGTAACGTGTGGCACGGTTATGCGGAGTTCCGCATAACCTACCATACTTTTGCCGCGATCGCTTATTTCGATATTTAAATATTTCGATATTTCTAAAATAGGAAATAAATCCAGAACCATGCCTTATTGTGCTATTTTGGAATGTAAAAACGATAGCCGCACCAAAAACATTTTCCATGGTGGCGTGTTATTTATATGATAGTTTGAGTATTGGCGACAACAGGTCTGATACTAAGCGAAGCTCATGCCACTTCCACTGTTTTTTCTATTCCGTGGTAGAGATAGCCATCTCTCCTAAACAAAGCATGGGCAAACATTTGGCAAATATTCCAAATTGGCTTAATGCGCATTGGATATTGGGTACTTACTTGTCTTATAGAGGTACAATCACGAGATTTAATTTGGTACCCACCTTGGGTCCAAAGTCAATCTGACATTCTACAACAATAAGGTTGAGTTTCCTGTTCGTTACAAATAACTTGACATCTCTAATGACGTTGACGACTTCAAGCATATTTTTCTTGAAATGGGTCCCAAATTAACGCTCGTGACCGTACACACACACCTTTGAATCTGATCACACTGTATCGTACATAATTACTTAAATACTTACTGAAACTAACGACATCTCAAGATACAGATAATATAATGTGGCATGTATCCTACAGGGCATTGCATTGTGCCGAGAAAAAGCGCCGCGTGTCGCTCGTACCCGGCGTCGGCGGCGAGCCTCGTGGCGCCAGTCCCGGACAAATGCCGGCCCGGCGGCCGGGTGCCGCCCGGACCCGCCTTGCGAGTTCTGGGCCTGGCCATAATTACGTTTACTTCATCATGAGCCGAAACACGTCCACTGCAGGACATAGACCTTCCCCAAATATCTTCACTAGATCGTCGGTAAACCTTACTTAAAACGTTTACTTTCAGTTTTGGACCTTCGACACTATAGACATAGGTAGGCGTTTACCCCTCTCTTTGGTTATAAAAACAGAAGAACAAAATCAGGAAGTGATGGTGTCAGCTTACAAAGCCGCTACATTCTCGAACCATCAGTGGAGCCCCCAAACACATAAGTAAATACATCACTACAGCTAAAGCTATACAAACCTAGGTACCTACTTTTACGTATACGTATTTGGCATTTGACCGCAAAGTCCCTTAGACAAAGTCTCTGTATAAGTTTAACGCATTCATTAATGCTGCATGGCAACGCATATACTTAAGCGTTTTGTAACTTGCACCCTCTTGTAGTTCCGTGAACGCGGATGTAGGTACCTAGTAACCGGTACATATGTGAGTTTCATGAACTACTTAAAAGATGTGGCCCCTTTGTTTATTTTTCTGCCTGCTTCTTGTTGTACCTCAAACACTGATGATAAATTCGCATGTAAGATACGAGTTAAATGAATGCAAAAGTAGATAGGTTATCCGCTTGAGTGCTCGTGTAAATTTGATCGACCTTATTTATATCGACTTCCTAGATTTGTTTCAATGTAATTTAGCGAGTCAATCAGTTGTAAGTGAAACGGATACAAGTGTGTTAAAAACCAAGACAAATTATTCAACGCGAAACAGAAGGAGGGTTATTTTAACATTCTGTGTAAGTAGCTTGTTTGTATGTTAGTGAGTTATTATGGAATGCCACGGGCCGTCCCCGTCCGGAGCGCGCCGGGGCAGTGGCGAGCTCTAAATTACTCGGCGTCGTCGGGTCCCTTGTCGACACACTGACGCTCTCTAATCGGCCACCGGCTCTTGCCCGTAGGCTATACTTCGCCTCACTTTATTGAGATATTACTACGTCAAACTAAGTCAAATAAAACTGTTGCTACTTTAACAACTAAGGATTTACGGTAAATCGACAAAAAGTGATTACCGCTACCAATACCAATGCCGCTAGTTAATATCATGGAGCTTCAACTTTAAGTGAACTGTAGTAATTGTAGGTGTTACAGTGTTGTATATAGTGTATTGTGTGTGACACGTTTGTTGTCTTTTTCCTAAAATCTTTGTCGTGAGCGGCGGCGGGAGGTACCATGTATCTTGAGAGCCATATTCAAATTTAAAGAAAACCAAAGCCAACTCACCGCACTTCAGCTCTTCAGGAAAATCCAAAGTCTGTATTAGCACAATACCCAGCAGAGCGGTCACCATAACACCAAAATAAAGATTTATGAGAAATGCTGCGAGAAATGACGGTAAAACTTTGCGATGCACACAGTTCGGCCATTATTGTTCTTACTGACTAAAAATAAGGATGCCCTCATGAAAATGGAAACCGACTTGAGTAAATTTCGGCGAAGTAGTCAATAAATATTTAAACTAAACATAATGCGTTGACGATCTTCGAGTATTTTTATTTCATTGTTTAATAATTACAGTATTTCACCGAGTACAGCGAATTTTCTTCTTTTTCGTGTGTGAAAACCAGCTGAACCCAGATGGAGTGTCATTGTGCAAGGGAACTCCAGTGATTTCACGCCTGGAGCGGCTGATCAATTAGGGCCAAGTCAAGCACCTGCGATCTGGTCCTTTGTTGTCTCCCATCTATTTCTGCTTTTGCAAAACTTAAATGTAAGTACTTATTAAGTACGAGTTAGCATGTGTAAATCTTTATGAAATACGGTTTTTAAATAACTCTTGTAATATTTAAATATACTCGTACTCAGATACTTCATAGCTATTGCGTTTCTTGCGTTTAATGAAAATGTAGAATGCAGATGCCTAATTTCCCTTTACCCCTTTTCTTATAAATTTCCTTCCTCTTCAACTGTTCGACTCAGCCATTTAAAAAAGAATTTTTGCTTAAAAAGGGGGGCAAAATTTGACTGAAGTTGGTAAACTCGACCGTAATGTTTAAACGAAACGAGTAAATGTAGGTACGAGAAGAATTTTATTTGAACATCACATTACGTCGAATACGCCTTAAATAAACAATAAAAGCTTTTTGCAATTTATACCGCCATTTTCATTCCTGAAACACAAGAGTAAATTATTGTCATCGTTGTTCAAACAAAGCAGGTAAAGTGAGCTATTAACATGACGAGGTGAACCAACCGTCGCGCGCGTCCACGGAACGTTAAGCCTCACGTCACCCCTTATTTACCCAACCTCGCTTCTCACCCAAACATATTTCAACAAAAACAACCCTGGTAGTACGTGATTGGGTCTAAATATGAGGCATGCGAGAGTGATATAGGAGATTGAGAGAGGTCCATATTTTTAGCGGCTTTTTCCGGTTATTACTTTCGTTTAAGCCTCACGTGGAGCTATCTCCCGTTGAGATTAACTCGCATGATGAACGAGGTATTTCGCAATGTATATTTAAAATGCTTGAGGAATTTAAAGCGCGTCCATATTGTGTGGTTTATCACCGTAGACTCGGCAGACGCCTTCACAAAGCCACATACCTACTGTATCTCTCATTTGAATTACCTCTGATTAACCGTGAAGCTATCTGCAGATACCCATTGCTGGTTCTGAACTCCTGGTAATACTTAAGGTGACTAAACATCCTTATCTGAATTATAGTCAAATTAGACCAGCTTGACTAACTGGTTTCCTTCAAGAAGGCTTCACTCCGATGCTGTGGTTACTCACCTGAGTTGATTCAAACAGGCCGCATATTCCAAGTAAGATACTTTTATTATTTACCATGACTATAGGACATAACAGTTGCAGTATGTTCTTTGAATAGCTCTCTACCTTTAACGACGTAGAAATGTTCAAATAACTATGTTATTTCGAATCTCATATCATAAAGCTGCAGTACTGTATTCTTATAGAAATAGAAAAGGCACTCGTGAAGGTTGCAGTTGGCAGAAAATTGAATGTTCCTTTGGCTCTCGTTCAGTCAATTCAATTTGAGCGCTCCTTAGAGTTTTAGAAAGAAAATTCGTTTACCTGTGAAATGAGATTACGTTATGTCTTTAATTTTTAAAGATACGCGAGTTCAAAGACTCCTTTGATTTTTTTTCCTTAGAAAAACTGACGGCGCACTCTAGACATTTAGATACATTTAATAAAGCAAATGATACCGAATTCCGGTTTAGCCGTTTCGGTTGAATTCCTAAAATGTTGTTAAAAAACTGATAACTGGCTAAAAATTATATTTATATAAAAATGAATCCCTGTTTCCAATGGTCACGCCATAACTCGAGAATGGGTCGACCGATTTGTTATTATTTTGTTGGTTTCGTAACTATTAGGACAAGGGTTTTATGAAAAAAATTACACCCGGCGAAAAAAATTACAGCTAATGAACAAATATAATGAAAGTCAATTATTTAAAACACACCAAACGTTCGGGTGCTTACATATCATATAATGAAATATTTTTTACTATTTACACACACATGTATTAATGCACACGCAGGTATGCGAATACAAGGCTAAAGCGATTCTTTGACTCAACTTGTTTTTATCACAGTCAAGGAGGCCGACAAAACACATTGTAATATTTACCCGTTTACGCTTATTATTAGAGACAATTTGTAGAACGTATAGAAGGTTGTTTGTCTAATACATCTTGAATTGTACAAACATTAATCTTTCAAACTTAAAACCAAAATCTCATATTTTGCGAGCCAACACGCCATCACTGAATCTGCCAAACTTTGCCAGCCTTCGATCGAGATGACCCTAAACTTTCAGTTATCGTGATAGCCCATCGAGCCCGTTTCAGACCCCCAATGTTACCAACTTAGCCGTATAAAAGTAAACGATACTCTCGCCCCAACACCTAACAGCCTGTAGAGACGATATCGCTGACCTTGCCTTCTTTAATATTGCAAACCATAGAAATGAAGAAAAATAAAACGGATACCTTTTTGCATGTTGCAAGGTAGTCTTCTTCTTATCGTGTAAATGTTCATGTTCTAATGCAAAAAAAGAATATTATGGCACTGCAACTCCGCGGGCTGTAGTTCTTAAGAGATCATCGTCGATATTGTGGGTGGTCATAAAGGGCGCTGCATCATATCCTGTCTTGTGATGGGACATAACTTCATTACTTTTTTTCAAAATCTCGCATACACCACCGATTGCAAGTAACCCAAAAGAGTGACGATTATAGAAATAACATATAAGGCCTGAGTACTTTTAGCATTCACGTTGAAAATTTATTAATAAAATCTTTTTGTGCTTATAATAGAACATTACTTCAGATATCGTTAAGAAAGCCGTTGCCGGACGTATTTAGACAGAGCCCCAAAAAGATCTTCTAAAAAAAACATGAGCAATGTATTTTCAAAATACACAAAATTAATCATTTATTCATGCGTGCTCAGAGTATCTCAAATGCAAACCGCACACTCATCTGTTTTCCATAAATAAATGTATGTTTATTAAAGATGTGCTTTGCCGATTTTGACGGTTTACCCGTAGTAGTATAATTTAATAGTATACGTAAGTTAATTTTATGCGTCACAAATCCGTTACTTTTATCTTGTATTTCATCTTAATAGCTTTGTATAGTTAAGACCTGAGCGCTCCTCACATAAATCTGAGTTATTTTATTTTTCTGAGAAACGTAGCACCATTAAGACGCGCCCGGAGCTAAACGGCTTACGTGTCTAAGCACCCTGAGGATTCTGGAGGAACTAAATTTGTTAACTTTGGATGCCCCATCTCTCTTACTCTTGTTGTTTTTATTCTTAAGAGAAAGATACAGAAATCATGTTACTTTGAAGTACATTTTTTGACGTAGGGCCCTTGCCGCTTATCTACGGGTAGGTATTGTAGCAAATTAGGAGTAGCAGCTACTATAAATTGCACAACAGTTAGAAATACATCGTTCCTTTAGAGTGATGAAGAACGAGTGATGAATTTTAATTTAAAATACTAAATATATTGGTCCAATATCTTGCGCTTCTCACACTATGTTTATTTGCCGGGGTCTGCCGATAGATTTTAAAGTAATTTAAATAAGTCATAGAGTTTACTTGCTGAATAATAGACTTGCTTTGCTTGTTATTTATGTAGGTAGCGTTTCAATCCACAAAGTCTCGTCCATCTCCTTAATTTACCGTTTATTTACGCAACCATGCAAAGTGAATTGTAAACGTTATAATTTAATCGCAGATTCAGTCTCGCCTCTTCTCACTCATTATTATCATAAATTATTTACCTATTGCTTATGACTCATGAATCACTCACGTTATGAGTATGAATCAGATTTAATTTTGCTAAATTTTACTGTTTGTAAAGCGTTGGTGGCTCAGTGGCTTAGGCGGTTAATACGTGATCGCTAGGTACTTAGGCGAACCACAGCCGTCGCCCACGCGCTCTAAAAAAACCGGAAGTCCCATTTCTAGAGCCACAGTTAAAGTGTACCCCGATGAACAGAGAGCAGATTAAAATCGCACATTCCATCCCGTTCTGGATGTTTTTGTTGCTTAATGTTCTTTGCGGTAAATTTAACGATGAATATTTCAAAGACCATGAAATAAAATATCAATTGATCAAAATAAATACGCCTTTAAAAATATTTCGTGTGAGGTAGCGAGACTTGATCCGCTTGATCTAGGTGCGCACGTCGCTCGGACAGACAAGCTTAGGCTGTCCGTTGTTTCAGGCCGGGCTTACACCGTCGACCGTTCGACCGTGCAGTGAATACCACCCTTACGAGGTTACGTAGCGACAGGGCGATTCATCGGCCCGTGGATGACCGGACGAATAATATTCAAGAGAGAATATTTTTCACAATTTTCCATTCCAATATTCTGAAGGGGTTGTTGTCATGGGCTTAAATTTCCATTATATTTATGTGTGTAAATACGAATTGTACAAAAAATAATGTTTATAAATAATAAATAGGAATCTACAAATCGCTTATCCCGTTAACGAATCTCTTCCGTATGGCACTCGCTTATATTTATTGCATACTTACTAATGAAATTTATTACCCATAGGTACCTATACAATTATAATTAATTTTAGTTCATCTTTTGTATACAAATGTGCATCTTTGTGAGCTAATGATTAAATAAATAAACAAAATAAAGAATTATTACACCCCTCAACAATATTACTTGAACGCTTTATTAAGTACCTACTTCATTAAGTTCAAAAAATTGAAATCTAGGGTTCTGAGTGACGTTACTGGAGTCCGCAAACCCTAGCGGACACGTCAACAGGCGAAGAAAGGGAAGAAGGCGTTCAAACGAAACAGCAACCCAGCTGACGGCTTAGGGAGTCGTGATGGAAGTCCTGTGATCCCTGGAAATGGGACTTCATTCGGTATTTGGTTGACTCGATAGAATCAATAATTATGAAAAAAAAGATGTTCATACTCGGAAAGTAGGCCATTGTTTATCTTAGAAGCGGGTTAAAAGTGATGCATGTCAACCCTAGGGAAGAAATAAATATGTCAATGATGGACCTGTGCAGTTGCAGAAACTTATACTTACAGCATCTCTGTAGTAAGATAATTAAAAAAAAACCTAAACCTGTACTGATGACGATGAAATCCATTTATCCCTCAGCAGGGACGTAGGGCTCGTAGAAGGGAATTCCATTTCGCTCGAACCTGTACTGAGCCATGCTATTATTATGTTATACAGCCACAGTGGCTGTATAACATAATGATAGCATACTCTTTGTTAAACTATACTGAATCTTCCTTCAATTATGTTTACTATCAAGTTTTCTCATAATCGACATGAAAAGTAGAGTGTTTAACTAAGGTGAAAGTCACCATTTATTTTGCACTCGAAATATTGGCGCTCTCTGGTCAATATTAGCGCTGGCTATGTTCGAGTGCCAAAATATCTCGTGTGACATAGGTGTCTTTCATCCCTTGGTTATAACTTTCTACTGTTTTTATATAAGTAAATATTTATCACGCTTACTGAAAAACCTTTACTGTCTAATTCTCATCATACATTTTACAGATGCCTCCGAACCCGGATATGGGCCCATTTCGTTGCATATTTAACCGATTTAGCTTATTTAACGGATTTTTGCTGATCCGGGATTGTGCCGGTCCGTGACCACGGGGCCCGGGCCGGGTTGGAAGTGCCTTTCGCTGCTTCCGCTACATGCCTGAAATGCATAAGCTGGGTAAGCCATTAGAAAATGTATGCGAATGAATCGTTCATCGTCGGTTTTCGAGGGATTTATTCGGACTACATTAAACCTGGATTGGATTTTTGTGCTTTGTTGTCACAATTTCTTTCATTTCCAATACGCTTAACTTTTTCGAGCCGGGGTCGGTTGTGGTAGCTTAGTGGTTTAAGTAAAGGGCATAACCCTTCAAATACGCGGTTCGTACTTCTGATTTTTTGTAACTTGGGCTTAGAGATGTGCGCCGCGCCGGTTTCATTTAATTATATGCGTCACAAACCCGTTACTTTTATCTTCTATTTTCTCTTAATAGCTTTGTTTAAGTTAAGACCTGAGCGCTCCTCAGATAAATCTGAGTTATTTTATTTTTCTGAGAAACGTAGCGCCATTAAGACGCGCCCGGCGCTATACGGCTTACGTGTCTAAGCACCCTGAGGATTCTGGAGGAACTAAATTTGTTAACTTGGGATGCCCCATCTCTCTTACTCTTGTTGTTTTTATTCTTAAGAGGAAAAGACAGAAATCATGTAACTTTGAAGTATATTTTATGACGTGCCGGTTTCACGCCGTTCACGCCGTATCTACGCCAACGCGGCATAGAAAAAAAGACAGCGGCGGCAGCGTAAAATCGGCGTGAAACCGGCGCGTTGCACACCTCTGCAGTTGGGCTATAATATTAGCGTATGAATACATAATAGTTTGATTACGTCGTATTTATGTGTTCCTTGCATTTAATCTTATACCTACCACCAAGCAGCAATGTTCGCATTGTTGTGTTCCGATGTGGGGATAAGACAACCAGTGAAATTATTAGCAAAGAGGCATTTCGTCTTAGTGCTCAGCGTTGGCAACGCATTTGTAGTCATAGAATTGCAGTCTTAAAATTGTAGTCTTGAGAATGCAAACGTCAATGGGTCCCAGATCCCCTTTACCATTAGGTGGCCTATGTGCTAGTAAGCCTTCTATATGCTATTCAAAATGTAGGTAGGTTCAATAAGGTATGCAGACAAATTGGAAGAGTCGCGGGGAACAGCTGGTCGCGAGTAACACTGGGCCGATCATGGTGGTGATCTGGTGATCTTCAGGGAAGGGCTGTGTTCAGCAGAGGACCTGATTCGGCTGACATCATGATCAAAATCATTTTTTACAGGCGAACTCAGAAGTACATTGTACATTGCACATTTCGCGAGTCCGACTGCCACGGCTGGTTTTTCATCTCGAACGTAGCTTTAAGTAAATTAAGTACGTACTTACCATGATTAAGTAGTTTTTGTACGTTCAGCAAGTCGTTTTAAGTTAAGGCCTCAAACCTAAAACTCCAAGTGTAATTAAAATTACAAATTTTAAAATAAAGTATTCAAAGCTAAAGCTCTTGATTTTGTAGAAACTGATTTACAGTAAATCCAATTTGAAATGCTTTAGGTTGTAAATTTAAAGATGTTTTTACTTAGCAGTTTCGGGTTGTATTAAATATTAACTGTTTTTTTTATTTTAAAACTTTAGTTTAGGGTATAAGTAAATAAATTATTGAAAGAAAAGAAAGAAAGAAAGATAAATTTATTTAGCATAAGTAATACAACCACTTGAAAAGTAAAAACAAATTAGAAAAAACAGACATAAAACTGTGGGCAGATGTTAAAAAGGGCCCCTCTCAGCATTGTGCCGCCGCAAGCCGTGACGCTGGTATGTGCGCACAAACAGTAGCGAACAAGATACTTCATTGGAAGTTATATTAGTTACAAAACATCTAGGCTCCTAGGCTTTCATTCTGTTCTTCATAGATTTTAATCAAGATTTCCTTATTTTTAAATGGAAGAAAAATTAGGTAGAAACTTGATATTTATGCGCAAGTTACTACAAACACCTAAGTAAACGGACGTTGACGCCCACACACACACACACGTTCACTTAATTAGTTTCACATTCAAAATTCCAACAAAATTAAATGTAATTATTAGGGCCTGTTTCACAATCGTCAAGTAAAGCATATCTGACACGTAAATTTAGCTCGTTCCTTTTCTTACACTTGAACATAGACAAGGAGAGAGCTAACTTTAACTGGCACATAAATTTACCTGTCGATTGTAAAACAGGCCCTTAATCCTTTAAAAAAACAGGTAAATTAAAATTGATTGAAATACATTTTACAAACTTCCATGACTGACGAGACACACCATTAAGCGAGTTCTAGACCAGCAATAAAAATGCAGACGTTGACTGTTCTGTTCTGTTCTGTTCTGGTGACATCTCCAGCCAGCAGTTCTGCTGCAAGGACCCGTACGCGCTGACAGCGACGGAGAGGAGATGTTAGATTAGGCTAGCGGGGAAAAGCACGCCCGCCCCACTCGGTCCGGTAGGAGTAGCGTATAGCCGGCAGAGCACGAGAACCTTAACCCGCACCGACCAGCCACCAATACTAAACCGATTAGGGTAGGCGAGCTTCGTCGCCTTTGCCGCACCAACCATCTCCACCCGCCGCAGGCAGCAGCGCACCTGCCCGAGATACCGGAGAGCCAAGTAGATAGGATAGGAGTGTAGGGTTTGCAGTCGATATGAAGGGAGAGACGGGAGGTGGAGCCAACCCGAATTCAGGCATCGTGAAGTCAGCATTAGGGAGATAGATACAATACTTGGTGTGTAATATATACTAAAGGTATGGACTGCTTAATATTCCTGCTTCACTTGCTGCGCCTCCAGTAATTATTCTAGATCCCGGATGCGCCGAAGCACCTCCTCGTGCGTCTCGCGGCACTGCTGGAACTGGTCCACGTTGGCCTGCAGGCGGTCCCGCTGTTCCAGCATGTCATCGTACTCTAAGTCCGGCTTGAGGGTTTTGTTATTATTGATGACGCGCAGGACCTCCTTTTCACTCTCATCGCGCTCCTGCAACAGCCGTGCATTGAGCTCGTTGACTGTCTTAAGCTCAGACTGAGTATTCTGGAGTTTGTTCACCAGGACATCCCGACGGGTTGTGGGCTTCAATTTCAATTTTTCCTCGGAATGGCTTCTGTCCATATGGACAACTTTGCCAGTGTCAGGGTTTGAAGCTACAGATGATCGGTAAAAAAAAAGGTGTGGTAGTGGGCTTGGTAGTGGCTGAAATCATGGTGACAGAGTACAGTACTAGAACACAAAAACAGTTAAACAAGATACACTATCAATAGTTAGCCTATGTTAGTTGCCTTAAAAGTGACAATGTCACAAAAATAAACTAATTTCTTATGGAAATGTAGGTATATTAATGACTGCAATAATTTTACTATTACAATACTATTAACTAAAGCTTGAAATAAGCCACACTTTTACCAAAACATTTTAAAAACGAAAACCTTTTCGTGCTGTCAATGTCACATAATTTGATCAAAATACTTTGTTACAACTACAGTATATTCGTTAAAATTTAATGCAGTAGTAAATGTAATAACGAAATTAAGCAATAAAAATGCAGACGTTGACTGATGCAAAATTGTCCTTCTTCCTCTAGAACAGAAGTTCAAGCAAGACAGCGATCAACTTCTTTAATTCGTATTGCTAGTTTATGTCGCGCATTACTCGTACACGAGCTGCCAGCTGGTAACAGACCAGCAAGCTATTAGAAATAGAGTTCCATAAAATCCGTGACGAGACGTTGTTACCAAGACAGATGTGCAAATACGTATGTAACTAACTAAACATAATAAATACGTATGTGTATCTTTGGTTTTTAGAGCCAAGTTCCTGCAAAATCTTAAATAATATTAGTTAAGTACATTTAATTAGAACCTATCAGAATTTTTATTACATCGAAAGGCATTTCTCGCCACAGGAGGTTCTTTTTTTTTGGTAGTCACAAATCTAACCTTACTTAACCTAAGCAATTAATGTTTCAGATATCCTGAAAATTAAATGTCCATGATGTGAAATTCGATAAAATTATAGGTTACCTTAATTAGGTTGTCCAGTAGACTTTACTATTATTTTTTGGGACTAGGTCAATTGGTGTGTGTAGGCTGATATTTTTTGTTATTTATTTACTACACTAATGAACTACACTTTTATACGGACTCTCATTATATTTTTGGGAGCACTAACGGTTTGGGCAAAGTCGTCGGTCTCAATATTTAGAGTAAATGATTCAGTACCTTGGCGTGTTTTTTTACGTGCATACATGTTTTTTTGCATAAATTAATAATGTATGTTGTGAATTTTATCAGTTCTCATCGACGACGACGACGACACTGATTGACAAAGCATTCTTAAAATGAAGTGAGTAATTACCTTTTTTCCCTATGGCTTAATTTTAATTAAAAAGATAAAGTAAGAACACAGGTCCAAAAATAATAAACGTGTTTTACAAGCTTTTATCTTGATTAGTACGAAGAGAAGTCTTTATTACTCGTACTGTCTTAATTTTGTTTCAATATCGTTGGTAAATTAAGGACTTACATACGTGCATACATTAAATCACGCCTGTTTCCCAGAGGGGTAGGCAGAGACCACTTCTTTCCACCTGCTACGATCTTGACAAATCTTTTTCGCTTCTTCCACATTCATACATCGAGTCATGCACGCATGTGGGTTTTGGGTACTTAAAATTCGGCCCTTTTTCAGTATTTCCAGTATTAAGGACTTGGCGTTGGGATATTTCCACCTTACTTTTTTTAAATGCTATATGTTAGTCGTTATCGATATTAGAGATCAATTACTATTTTAATACTAAATGTGTTTATTTATTGAATCCACTTTATTTTAGCGTGGTTTTAATTAGTATTTATGATAGTATAGGTATTGTGATGTAATCTTATGTACTTACTTTCAAGTAGCCCGGGCAAAGAGAACCAAAAATTAGGCCAACCTTGCACCAATCAAAAACAGCATTTTTTTTCATTAATGTGTTGAGTGTAGACGGGAGCGTGTATTCAATTGTATACCGCTAAATAATATTAACAGGCATATATTATTTGTAAGGAGTATTTGTAAAAGAGATAAAGTTTTACCAGTAGGTCAAGAAATTTAACATTTTTCGTCCGCGCAACAATGTACGTGACTTTGTACGTGAAGCAAAAATATTAACAGGACTAAAGAAATGCTACATGGATTTTAATTCATATTTTCAGCTTTTGTTCAGAAAATTAAACTTTTCTCAAATATGTTCGGAAATGTATGCGTTAATGGCATGAAATGAAGACATGAAGTTTCTTGTTTATGGCTCCCTACACTACTTCGGCCAACGGCCAAGCCACATATTTTGACCAAGGTGTAGAGTTTGTGTAGTTAGAGCTTGTAGAGTTAGGCGTGTAGAGTAAGAAGCTTGGCTCTACATGACATCTGATAACTCTTTGACAGTGCGAGCCATATGGTCGTCTTGGCAACATTTTACATGAAAATGTTTTGGGTGGGATGGTAATTTCTCAAAATTAAACATATTAGGTGTTGTTTAATAGTTTTCCTACTCCTGTACTTTTATCTGTCATTTATATAGTCACGAACACTAATATAAGAATACACAAAATATGTCCGCAGAATATTCTGTAGAAAAGTATATCTTGTCTATTCCCCTTAACAGCTCTTGTGTCGCAAAGTCGCCAAAACGATACGCCTAGATGTCAGAGCTTACTAAACCTAGGTTATTTGACCAATCAAAATACTTCACCAAATTAAATCCACCAATCACAATACACATCGACTGTCAATCGAAACGTTAGGTTCTTTTTTGCTACGTACACTCTTTTACTAATTTAACTCTTTAAAAAAACTTTGTATTTGGTATCAACCAACCAGAATACGGATAAATTATAATCGACCAATCAGGTGCGGGTGCGACCAAAACATTAGATGTTTTTTAGTCCCTATTTCACAATGGTTAAAATATGATTAAATCGATTGTGCAACTTTTTTTTAAATATAAATTCTGACAAGTGCACGTCAATTTAAAAACAAAGTTAACCATAGACACATATTTTGTTATTTTTATGTTTTGTTTGTTCTGTGCTTCGTTCATATTAGTTACCTATATTCGAGTAAATATCGCGTATTTTGTTAATTTAATTTTGCATTTTATTTGAAACCTAGTCGTAGAAAAAGTATTGTATGCAACGGTGTATAACTAAGTCAAATAACACTCGTGACGTCTTCCTTTACGATGTTCGCCTGCCGCTCACATCGCAATCCACGCCACTCGTCTTTTTTGCCCTCTCTTATACACCTGTTGCATAAATTACTATTAATAATAGTAATACAAACGATTTGCATAAATGTGTTTAATTTTCTTGAAAATAAGTAACATACAACCTATCAATGAAAGTTAAACGAAATTCACCTTTGTTACATTTTTGCCTAAACCGGTATTAAAAAAAACCTTTATTACTAATTTGCGTTGTTCCAATTTGTTTAATTTTGTTTGACAGCGTAATAATATATTTATTTTAATTATTTTATGTTAAAAAATCGCTGTTAATATTTTTGCTTGAAGTATAATCCAAAAGAATGTAAAACATTTTTTGTTTTAATTTCCATGGACGAATTTGTTTAATTAAACAAATTCGCAAAATATATATTTAACGAATTTTTGACATATAGTTACTAAAGTTATCCTGTTAACTATTTTGCCTAGAATTCTATTCAGAAAAACGCGTTTTTATTTTTTTGGCCTTTTCCAGTAATGAAAAGTGTTTAATTTTTTGCTAGTATTTGGAGAGCTAAGTTCAAATACATAATTCAAGAAAAAAACCGCTGTTTAGATTTTTTGCAAGGTTCAAACCTAAAAGCCCCCCACTATTATAGTAGATTGTACAACAAGTGCATAAAACGCACCATTTTACGCGAGACGTTTATCCATCCAAGCGAGCTTGCGAGCGGAAATGGATATAAAGTCGAATGTTGAATGGGTTTTATGGACGAGTTTTGGGTCATTATTTGGGTGTTTGTTCCGAATCACTTTCGTGGTCACATTTTTGTAGAAGTGGCTGCAGATTTCGATTTCATTTCTGCTTAGGTATCTAAGTTTACTGGACATCTAACAAATATCCAAAAACAACATCAAAATATAGGCCCAATTCTTCAAAAATAGGTCCACAAAAGTGAGGCGGTTGAAACGCTCGAATAAATGACCCTTGTACATTAGGTACGTGACACCTGACTTAGGTCGTTACATACTGCTCAATTATAAAAAGAATTTGTTTTTTATATCTATGAAAACTTACGGTCATGCTTTAATAAAAATAAATTTCTACATTTTTTTCATAAAATCAAACTGTGTTTTTATCAATTTGAACGTTTCATATGTGTGCCATCAACTGTGTGTAAATAATTACGCAAAGGGGGAGGTAGACAAAAGAGCAAAAAAATAGAGATGTAACGTGTTACACGAAACAAAGAAAACTGTTGGTCGTTTAACAGCATGACGATTTTTTAATACAAAATAAAAACTAAGACTACCCAATTGAGCGCTACATTACATAATAAGTAATATAACATATTTGTTATTATATGGATCAAAACGCACCACTATTGCAATCGTATTAGTCGAAAATATTATTATTTTCGACTCCGCCTCTTTCGCTGTCTAGTTAATAAGAGCTGTCATGACGCAAACAATACGATAACAATAGGAGTAAAGACAATGAGCAAACAGGCCCTGAAATATTGTCACCGCTGCGTCATTTCGATGAACCTAATTAATATTTAACAACGCGAACTATGATGCTCTTAATTTTCTTTAAATTAAGTCATACGTACCTATGTAGAATTTAAACGTTGAACTTTGATGAGGCTATCTACGACTATAATAATATAACACTAATGATCACTAAATGGTTTCTTAACGCACATAGAATCTAGGCCAGTCTCGAGTCTGTGAAGTATGAAATCTTAAGCCTCAAACGCACTGACAGCGTTGGCGGAGCGGTGCGGCGCGTTTCCATACTAAAACCGCCTCCGCCAGACTTTTAGAACACTTTTTATCTACTTGAAATTGTGGTACCGTTTTACTCAAATTCTAACAATGTGTTTCCCGCGATATAACAATACAGAAAACAAAGCTTATACGCTTTGTTTTCTGTATTTAGCAGGGAATATAGCAGGGAACAATGAACCATTTTTAGGCGGTAAACTCGTATTTGCCCTGTTATAGCACTGTTTTTAAGTCGGCCGCCATTACTGTCAATTAAATAAGAGCTATTAAAACGTCGACAATACGATAACAGGTCAAAAACGACATGATTTTTACCGTGTTGCATAGAGGCCCAGGTCCAAAATATTACCCTATTTCTAGCCAGTTTAGGCAGTCGGGTTAAACCACTAAAATGATAATGTTTCGATTGCCGTATTAAGACCATTTTCTTAATTATCCTCCAGGTGTAGCATAGTGTGGGTGGTGCTGCTGCTCCCGCTGGCGAGCTGGGCCCGGCTGCTGGACGTCGTGGAGAACGTCGCGGACGGAGTGGACCCTAACCTGCCACACTCCGTTATCCTCCAAGGTTCAATGACCCATTGTTACACAGCTTGTCACTATCTGATCAACCACATCTTCTTCATCATCAACAGTAACCGACGCACCTACTCTAATACTTAGTCCTCCTCCAAGAACAAAAGGCAAGCCTGGTGTGGTATCTCCAACGCTTCCTCCGGTGCACTTGGTTGATGCTCGTGGACATGTCAACGAGTGTCATACCCTGCTGCTATATGAAATCAGCCACCACAGCCTAGGAAAACTTACAATCACCAACCTCTGTGCTCCCCTTCTGTGTATACTAATTCGAGAAGAGATGAATGGAACGTTCGGTCTGAAGAATTCCAGAATTCCAAACCACGAGACTACTTCTCTTTACAAGATTCCCAACAACAGATTCGAAATTTCGGGTAAAGATCAAAAATATTTCTTGTAAAAATTTGGCCAAGTCAACTCTAACGTAAATTAAAAGCTTTGAGACCTAATACAGACTCTCTATTGATTTTTTCCAAGTTATCAAATATTGCGATGGTTATTCCATAATTATTATTTTCACCATAATTGTTACATGAAGGTTTCTTTCTTACATTTCATTTATAAAAATACTAAGTATATTGGACTGGGTAATATTTGGCTCGTATTGAATTAAGTAGGTAGATACCTATATGTGTATTTTTATTCCAACTCCATCGTTTGACACCATCTAAGATTAAAGTACCTTTTCAGACCCATCTAACCATTTCAAACTCCGCTGACTGCGGCGCAGATCCTTTAACTTCATTTTGGTTCCATCATCAGACCCTCGTCACCAAAGACACCATAAATAAGTTTCTGACAAAAAAATCAGCTTTAGTTTCCGATTGTTCTTTTTTTTGCAAAGGTATTATCTGCTTATCAAGACCAAACTACCTATGAGTCCCAACACGGTGGGTCTATGTATAGTATAGCGGAGATCCTGTTACCACCTTCCGACTCCATCATCAGATCAGCTCTTTGATACCCTAATATTCCACTGTCATCGGGCTCACATATTTGGTTCAAATTTCAGCCCATTCCATTAACGGGAAGTGGTTCAAAATTGACTTGCAAATTTTGATGCGGGCAACTTACATACGAGCAGTGCAAGTTAAATAAAAGCTTCTAAAAAGAGATTCTGTTTACGTGTTTCAGAAAACAGAAGCTCTATTGTGGGCCTAGTATGGTGGCGTCTATATCGCGTGTCAAATGTGGATAAAGCATCTGTCACTGTCACTTATATACGTGGCAAAAGGTGATGGATGCCTTATCTAAACTTTGTCACGCGATAAACGCAGAGAATAAACGAAGAGATCTTATTAATGTTAATAATTTGTTGACTCATACATAAACTAAAAATAATAGCATCCAGAGCAGTATATTTTGTTTTAAACTTTGCAACAAGTCAATTGTCAATGTCAAACTTCTTTTCAAACCTTATTTTTCATCGTTTAGCGATAGGTACTTGTTTCCGTTTAAGAATAATTTTGTTACTTTTTACTCGTTCTTATATTAGACCATTTCCACCAATCATTGCGATCAAAGGTAATAAAATTTACTAAAATTCTGTAATTTGTATTTTGTATCTCAATTACACGACCTTAAAATATTTTGTATCTCGTATTTAAATTACATGTCAGAAATTATGTCGTAAATTGTGTTTAATTTAAAAATATGTTTTGCCCAGCCCGGACGACTAGTAATGGCAAAATTAATTATTAAATTCCCAAGTGGCCTTCTTTTAGTCTCAATAAGATAACGTTTCACTAACTTAAGTAACACATGTCATTAACCATCAAAAATGTGTAGGTACTGGTACAGTGTTGGAGTGAGGTGCCGAACGAATCGGGTGGTGACCTCGCGAGTACACGGTTTAAACGATATCGTAGTTGATCTGTTATGGTATTGTTATGACGTCAGCCGTCATTACTGCCAAGTAAATAAGAGCTATCAAAACGTTGACAATACGATAACAGATCAAAAACGATATTGTTTTTAGCATGTTTTTAAAGTGTTGAATAGAGGCGCTGGCCGTTTACCAGCACTTGCTCTAATTTGCTCACAACAAATAGACACGTTATGAATGTTATTCCAATCTACACGAGTTTTAATTGTAGCTATAAGTCCGAAGATATTTATCGTGACATCTTACTATTGTATTGATTCAGCCTAGACATTAGGTAGAATTCGGGTTTTGTTGGCACTTTGTGTAATTTATACTTCTGTGGCTACCTATTGTTTATACATTATGTACGAGTATAGTATTAATTTGGTTTACCAACAATTTTTAGCATATTAATATCACAATATTTAAGCTAATTAGACTTTAATTAAATGTAATAATCACTTACAGGGTAAACACTGCATGCGTTAAAATATCAGTAAACGGGTGCGCCAAAGTTCATATAAAATTGCAACTCCGATTATTGGAAATCCGAAAATTTTTCTCATACCATTTTATATCATAATGATCACTCCTTATACTCTTCATAAAAAATGTTTATACTAATGATCGGAACTCATAATCATCTGAACTTATAACGCCAATATTCATGAAACCATAAACTTTTCAGAATTTCTTAAATATCTTACGTGTAGATAAAATTAGGTTAGGTTAGGTTAGATTTATAACAATCCTCAAAAAGTAACAGTTTCTTAAAAAAAATCATTATGAGTTGCGATAAGTATGAGCAAAAATTTTCGAAGAAATGAAGTATGAGGAATTTTTTTCGAAGAAATGATGAGTATAGACACAAATCGTTATTTGTATAAAAAATCTAAAGACCAATTTTATATGAGCCAATATGGACCCTCAGTAAACATTATTAGGCCCTCTTGACAATAAATTTAACATTCACGTGCACGCGGGGGAAACATTATGGTTACACTGAAAAAAAAATTGGTCGCTTCTAACAAGATCATGATTGTTGTGCATAGGCATCTTGATTCCATACGAGCCTAAAAAGACATTAGACGGGTAGGTATCAACCTAAGATGTTAGTAGAATCGCTAAAAAACTTTCTGTTTTTACTATCAGAAATACGAGTAATATCATAAATATTGTATTCATTATGATACGAGTATGTCAACTAAGAGAAAACCTCACATTTTGAGTAGGTACATAATTAATGGTGTTCGTATTCTTGATGCTTCATTAACTTGCCTTGAATCATTAGAACGATGAAATCAATGTAACGATCAGATACATAGTTTACAATGTACTCCTCCTATCCTATGATTACGTTCTAACACTAGACAAACCAACCAAGATCGAGGTAGAAATTGGATGCTGTTTATTCCAGACGGCGACACGTTCGACTACATAGTAGTGGGCGCGGGCGCAGCGGGCGCGCCGGCGGCGGCGCGGCTCGCGCTGGCTGGTCACGACGTGCTGCTGGTGGAGGCTGGCGGCAACCCCAACCTGCTCTCCAGGGTAAGAACCACCCCTATGTCAAAACATTTGGTTGTAAAATATTTGGGCATCGATTCGTATACAAATAAAAACGTGTCGTGTTTCTTCAGATTCCAGGTGCAGCTATGGGTCTGCTAGGATCGCCTATAGACTGGCAGTACAAGACTATCCCCAACAACGTCTCGTGCCTGTCCTCTGAGGACAGCCAGTGCCGCTTCAGCCGCGGCAAGTGCCTCGGGGGCTCCACCAGCATCAACTACATGATGTATGTACGTGGACATCGACGCGACTACGATGACCTCGGGATCCCTGGGTGGGCATGGAAAGACCTGGAACCCTACTTCCTAAAATATGAAGGATTACAAGACTTAGACAAACTCCCAAAATCCTCCATTCCATACCACAACTCCAACGGGACCATGAAGGTAGGCTTCTTTGCTGATTCCGAAAACGCGTGGCATTCAAGAATAAAAGAAAGTTGGGAATATCTTAAATTTCCAGTAAATTACGATGTTAACGCAGAATCACAGATTGGAGTGTCGCAAATAATAGGATACGTGTATAAGGGTGAACGCATGAGCACCGCTCGGGGATACTTGACGCGGAAAGATGTGAAAAAGGTTTTAAATGTGGCGAAAAACACACGCTGTACTGGAGTTATCTTCGATGATGATAACACGGCTCGAGGGATTACTGTAGTACATGGGCTGTTTAAGCAAAAACTTCGCCTCTATGCTAAAAAAGAGGTCATCCTGTCAGCAGGGACGGTGGGCACCGCGCAAATCTTGATGCTGTCTGGGATTGGACCAGCGGATCATTTGAAGAGTTTGGGTATTCCAGTTCGTGCAGACTTGCCTGTTGGCGAGAACATTAGTGACCACGTCCTGCCACTAGTTCTTATCCTCGTAGATCGCGGGCCCGGCGTGCCTCTGCCTAATGTATTTGTCCTGGGAACCAAAGGCGTGCAGGGCGTAGAGTGGCTGACCAAACGAGATGGGGTTCTAGCTTCTAACGGACTCACCGATCTCCTTGCCCTCATCAATACCCAATGCTACGATTTTGACCAGCGTCGGTTATTCCACAACAGTTCAGACTGTGAACTACCAACTCTTCAGTTCATCAACGCGTACATTGACCGCAATCTACTGCAGGGCATCAGTCCTATTGTAAAGCAGGCGATAGGCCTGAATAGTAACATCATAAAGCAATTAACCGCTGCGAACGTCCACCAAGCCATCATCGTGGCTTCACCTGTGGTGCTGCAGCCGTACTCCCGCGGCACCATTCGTCTTGCAAGCGCTGATCCAGATGATCCGCCGGCTATTTTTCCAAACTACTTGGGCGATGAAAAGGATTTAGAGGAAATGTTGCGCAGTATTAAGATATTGGAGCATTTGGTGGATACGCCGTTGTTCAAGGAGCAGCACGCGTCGCTGCTCCGGCTGAAGCTGCCGGGGTGTGAGGAGGGCGAGGGGTACTGGCGCTGCTACTGCCGGCACATGACGTACTCGGTGTTCCACGCTGTGGGCTCGGCGACCCTGGGCAGCGTGCTGGACGGCGAGCTGCGCGTGCGCGGCACGCAGCGCCTGCGCGTCGCCGACCTCGCCGCACTGCCGCGGGTGCCGCGCGGCAACACCGCCGCCGTTGCCATCGCCATCGGCGAACGCGTCGCTGACTTTATTCTGAAAGACCCAAGTGTCCAGAAATAAAATTCACGTAATTTTAATGCTGCGTAATAGAATAACCGCGCTGACCTCATGTATACCGTTTTAACTGGTTTCTTTTTAAACAGAAAAATCAAGCGTCAATTAAAGCGCTTCAACTAAAGATAAAGTGAGAGCTTAAAATGTATCTGACATGACAGATAAATTAATAACAAAATAACTTCTTACCCATCATGACACGTTAGAAGTTTTGATGAGACTAGACTCTTTTATAATAAACGCCTTTAGAAACAATCCCTGCAGAACAGTTTTTGAAAACCCCTTGCTCATTTCTAAACGTGGAATACAATAAACCTCACGTTCGAGTGGAGTACTGTTAATATTTTACTTATTTATTATAACTTACAATAATACTCGTATAATAAGTAGGTACTTCTACAGAAATTGTACCTACTCTTGCAACGAATTAGACAATATTATAAGACCATAATGTTTTTATTTTAGATAATGAAGATAAATTTCGTTGTTATTCAACAGAACTTCCACCTACTTGTATTATATCATACCATCCAAAACGAACCATTATTCAATCTCCTTCACAGAGAATACAGTATCTAACTCCCCAAGCCCTAAACAATAACACTTTAATCTCTCGCCTCACAAACAGTGTACAAATATGTGTAAACTAAATGTAAACGAGCTCTCGAGGATCTGCAGGGCGTGTCCAATGAGGGACGAGCACCAGAAGGCGCCGACTTTACGTCAAATGCCTGTTTAGTTCCGTGAAACACCGACAAATATGCGTGAAATTGTAAGATGCTAAGGTATTCTTGAGGTAACTGTAGATGTAAGGGTACAGTGTTCAGGGTAATGCGTGTCACACCAATGTTGCGCAGCAATGTGCAAGTTGCAGTATATTACTAAAATTGGGAAAACTTCTCAAAAACTTACTGAGAAAATTCCCGGAAACAATTTCGAGCGATGAGAATTTAACTCCATTTAAAATTAGAATATTCTAACCCTCTTTCTTATGCATAAACATAAAAAACCTAGCTAAAACATGCTTAAAATATGCTTTGTCCATCTGTCACAGTGACATTTGCATCTGAAAGAAAGTGACAAAGCATAATTTTACTAAAATTGGTCTATAGTGCGTTTATGACTAAAAGGGTTAGACATTACCGTGAATTTCTCATAGGTAATTTTTAGAAGTCATAATTTAGGCGACTTGGGAACGCGGGTTATGATTGAAATGCTTGTGCTACAGCTACAGGGTGGCTCGTTATTTCACTATACACTAATTTCCGTTGTGTCTATTTGTTATACAGTTCTTATCCCCTTTAATGTTTGAAAAGCGAACGTGCTGTTCATACCGCACCGTATCTTTACGGGCGATAACACGTTACGCGCCGGTCCCGCGCGCAGCACATACAAATTAGCCCACGAACAAACGACGGCGTGCGACTGTCCGCGACGTGCCCCGGGCGGCGGGAATATTAGCTTTAATAATACCTTAGTACCTTTATACGCACTATCAAAGAAATAATGCTACTTTAGTACGTGTGCCAGTCCACCTACTCGTTATCAAAGAACACATACAAAGACCCGGGCTTATAAGGACAAATAAAGATAATAAAGTCATGAAAGGGCATTGCTAGTTGGAAAGCTGGTTTTAATTTTGTCATATTACTTTAAGAATAGAGAAAAATACAATTTATAACTATTATTGTATGTTTACGACAAGGCCGCTTTTACTGTCAAGTTACTAAGACCTATCATAACGGTAACATACGAAAACGAAAGTGCTTTTTGCTAGAGGAATTTTATTCATCCACCGTTTTTTGATGTGGCCTTTTTCTTCAAAACGTGATTTTCGCTGTATCGAACGCTGTTGTTAGAGGCGCCACTCCATTTGCGGAGCCGATGATTCCGCCTAAGAGGATTATCGGGCCGTCTAATTGGGCGGAATAAGTGCCCGGCGCGAGCGAGGGACGGAATGGCGAGCGGGAACGAAAAAACAAACCGAAGCGCTGAAGCATTTTTTATTGTACATCCAAGTCGTGTTGGCGAAGATATCAGTGTAACAGCATGCATATAGGTACAAGATTCAGAGGACTTTATTCGCTAGATCGTCAGTCCATTTTGAAGGCGGTATAAATATTGAAGCACTAAGCACTAACTAACTAACTAACTGATCGTGGCTACATGCTGCAGCATTTATACTGAGCTGGTCGCCGTTTAAGTATCTTTGGGTATATAAGTTCGATAGAAATAAATAGAGATTATCAAACGTTGAACTTCGATTTTCAAAGTAGACTATTCTACTGCCATTCATATTTAGCAATTTTCCGCGTTATATCATTTCTCCTAACGTCAAAATTAGAATCAAGCCGATAAAACTTCGAGCACAAATATCAACTCTCCCCTATTCACCGGACTTGACTGCCTGCACTTATCTGGCAAAGACTTTTTTGTTATTTCCTTGTCCAAATCCCTGTACATGGACAAGAATATAACGGTCACGCTGTCCTATAGCCGATTTAAATCGATACATCTTACCATAAGTAACATTACACGGCGAATATAAATTGGCTCTACATGGACGTCCTACCTCAGACACTGAAGAATATAACGTGTCTCACTTCCACTTACCCCCATTTACCCCCACGTGCGCAAATAACGCCGCTGCAATCTCACCGGTTCTGAATATTTAACCCTCACAGAGGTCGCCGGCGCGCAGGCAGCCCGCCACGCATTACATATTCTATGACGTCGTTGAATAAACGATATTAAATACATATAAGTTTAAGGGGACATTAATGTCTAGACAGGGCGGATTAAATGTTTGATATGTTTTGACGAATGGACAACCACTTGTGGTCCGTGAGGATGAAATGTTTCGCCACGTAAAATTAGGTATTTAGCAGTGACACGTGATTTACAGCACTCAGAGTCTGTTAATGACAATTAAGTCGCTCCTTTGAGACGAGTTTCATGCACAGGTTTTAAAAAGGAATGAGTTATCTCTAAAAAAATATTTCTGAGTACGGCGGTAAATCTGCAACAGCTAGTAGAAATATATTATATCTACATCCATATTATTATCATCACTTCCCTACATTATGTTCAGAAACGATAAGCAATGGCCCATATTAAGAAACCTGTATTTGTGGTTGTATTTTAATTAAAGTATTACATGTCATTAAAGTATCGGTTATCGATGTGGTGGCATCTTAATGTTCACATTAAAGTATCGGTGAACGATACTTTAATTTAAGTATTTAGATATAGGACAAACACAGCTACAGGTTTTTCACATATTGTAGAAAACTGATATGCATGTAGATAAAGTTATGTATGCACACATAATTAGGCATTAAAACACTCGTGTGATTTTATTATAAAACTTGGCTTTCGGCTCGTTTTATAAAACCACACTCGTGTATTAATTAACGCCTCTCATTATGCACCAGTCATTTAAACTACTATTAACTTTGAATTCCTTAAAGTTACCATTTGGACATAGGTACTTTTAAACGGGGTCCGTTCATTTCACCGAAATACGTTTGGCCGAATGAGTCGTTTGGCAACTGCTTCATTTCCCAACCCGCTTATATTTCTGTAACTGCAAATATTTCAGGATTTATTTTTGTACCATTGTGTAGACCCTATAGGTTAGGTTAGGTTAGTATTTATAAAAATACTGAAATATTTACAGTTACAGAAATATAAGGGGGTTGGGAAATGAAGCAGTTGCCAAACGACTCATTCGGTCAAACGTATTTCGGTGAAACATTAGTGAACCCTTTTAAACACTAATAAAACGCCAAACTAATAGTAGTAGTAGTTTATATAACGAACAAACATTGGTAGCTTCAGCATCGCGGCTCCGGAAAAACCGAAAATAGACGGATTTCTTGCGATTTTATTCGTAGCTATTAATAACCACTAATAAGGTTTTAAATTTGTAAGTACGTTTTGGTAGGTACGTTTTTCATTAAAACGTAAAATTATATTAAAACATATTAAACTTCAAGTACCTAATCAGTTATTACGAAAAATTGAGTACGTACCTACTTATTTGGCATACATTTTAATTCTTATCCCGTATATTATCTCAAATATCAATTTATTCAAACTAAGGGCGCGCGCGCCTGAGCCCGTCGCAGTAAAATCAGTTTGACTACGTGACGAGTTTATTTAATTTGTAAATTGCGGGCTCGGATTCTTTCCATTTATTTCCGAGAAGCGCTTGAAAAACTTTACGTAAATTAAAATTTAAAAGCGCTTCTTGGGAAAGCTAAATTTATTTAATGTGGGGTCTTTCATTAGGCTCTTTGGCCGACGCTTCTTCTTAGCGTGTCGATGGCGTTAGACGTGAGCTGACCAATATTTGGAACGTGAAAAGGTCCAACCTTTAAAAATCTCTTTAGGGAATCATAGATAAAACATTTAGCTTTTAATAGAATTACTCGGTCTGGGTCCAGCCTTGTTCCTTTCATAATAGAAACGAATAGAATTGAATTCTTTATTTAGTTGGCGTGGGTGGCGTGGGTGGATGAAGATGAAATATACAAACATGTAGACTTTCGCATTTATAATACTAGTAATTATACGTTTTAGGAAGACTAGATATTTTGGCCACAATTTTAATTTACTGAAAACCGCCGAGGCTACGCTTGAAAGATAAGGCAAGCTTTAAGTAAGTAAAGTCTAAACAAGCAAAATATCACTTCAAAACATTATAATGCAGCATCCATGACGACTACATTTACATTACTAATGTCAAGAAAGTAAACTATTTCCAAGCGACTAATCTCAAGTCCCCGAAAGACGTCAAGGCTCGTTAGCATTGCGTTATGCATCTGAATAGATGCACTCAAACTGAGTAAAGCCGTTAGCTGCAACGACCCGGCTCTTCCACTGCTATTCCTTATCGAGCCAGCACGAAGCTGTTTCACGATACACCATTAATAAAACTGGTTTTATATCTTAGCCCTGTAGGTTAACATGGCATTTGTAGTCTAAAATCCGTACTAATAAACTTATCTTGACCGAGATGCCCGTCACAAGATACGTCAAAGTAAACGTCAATCCATAGAAAACTGTTATTCTTGACTAATCTTGGGATGTGTATTATAGACGAGATGAGTTTATTATTTCGGCCCTTAGAATTGCAGCCTATTTTTTAACCGACTTCAAAAAAGGAGGAGGTTATACGTTCCACTGTATGTATTTTTTTTTTTTTTTTTTTTTTTTATGTATGTTCACCGATTACTCCGTCAATTGTGGACCGATTTTAAAAATTCTTTTTTTGTTTGATAGAGTATACTTCCGAGGTGGTCCCATTGTCAGCAAATCTGAATCTGATGAAGGGATCAGTGAGGAATTGAGGGAACTCCTCAAATATTGTATGCATACATATAGCGATTTTAGTATTTTTAGTAACAAGTGAAGCATTTGCATTCAGAAAGTGTCACTTGGTGAAGCGGAACTGATGATGAAGACCACAGATGGCCACCGGAACTCCTCAACGGTACCGATTTCAAGGGTGGCGATAAGATATCTCGATTAAGATAGTTGAGCGACTACAACGAAGCACATTTAATTGTTTTAAAATGACTATGATTTTCCCGCGGCGTTGCTTGCGGCGAGCTTGAAATGTCTTAAAGTTTCATATATCAACTAAGAAGTGGGACTACATAAGCTTATTATGATCACTAAAAAGTGTAAAATAAAATAAATGTTTTAAAAAACAAAAAAACCGCCTTCAAAAATGCAAAAAATAACTTCTACTACTAGGTACTTAGTAGTAGGTACCTATCCTATTAGGTTAGTCTAACTGAAGTCGGCGACCACAATATTTTCAACAAAGATTGGAAATATTTATATGGGTCACAAAATCCGCTTATCATGTCTGCGTGGTTTGCCTTCTTTTTTAATAACCCATGTGGACAGAGAGCTGTCAAAATGAATAAAAGTGAAAATTGTGTATCAAGATCGGTACCTACCTGTCTCCAACCGACACATGCGAACGGCATTTTTAATCTACTAGTAGAGACAGCTGTCGCATTGAAACTTTTAAGGTCGTTATAATATTTTCAGCAAAAAGCCGACGAAACGATAGAAAACTGTTATTCTTGACTAATCTTGGGATGTGTATTATAGACGAGATGAGTTTATTATTTCGGCCCTTAGAATTGCAGCCTATTTTAGATTGAAGACTCGAGATTGGAAATATTTATATGGGTCACAAAATCCGCTTATCATGTCTGCGTGGTTTGCCTTCTTTTTTAATAACCCATGTGGACAGAGAGCTGTCAAAATGAATAAAAGTGAAAATTGTGTATCAAGATCGGTACCTACCTGTCTCCAACCGACACATGCGAACGGCATTTTTAATCTACTAGTAGAGACAGCTGTCGCATTGAAACTTTTAAGGTCGTTATAATATGTTTTACTGCTTGGTGCAATACAATGGCTTTGCTTTCCTAGAGTGGATTGTGTCACACTACTCGAACGACTCTAACAGATGGAAATAGCCCCTCTCTGGCGGGCACTTCCATGCCATTGGCTGCTCGGCATGAATATTCAGGTGTACCGCGCCGGCGCCGCGTGACGTCACCGGGTTTACAGCTATCGGGACAAATGGGAGAGTCAACAAAGAATTGTTGACGAGGGATCAGCGATATACGACTTTAACGTGATCGGGGTCGCGGACAAAAGCTAATGAATCTTACTAATACGCTATAACTGCGAAAGTTTGGATGTTTGTTACTCAATCGCGCCCGAACGACTGCACGGATCTTGATGAAATTTTGCAGAGATAGATTATGCTCAGAACCTCTATTCCCGGCGGTAAAAACGATATCGTATTTCACATGTTACGATATTGTTTTGACTTCAACCGCCATTACTGTCAAGGAAATAAGAGCTATCAAAACGTTGACAAAACGATCACAGATTAAAGACGATATGGTTTTTAGCGCCTAGAATTCCGGCCCTGATCTGATTATGCACAGATTTAAGCTATATTTTATCCCGGAAAATTTTACAGTTCCCGAGGAAATAGCGATTAGCTATTTCTACGCGGACGGAGTCCCGAGCAACAGCTAGTAATATATAAATGGAGCTGATATAATCTTAAACAGCCCAAACGATTTTCATTAAACCGAGATAAGAACTATTGCGATTAAACCAAAAAATACCACGTCCCAATCGAATCATTAGTTTAGGAGTTACGATGACAGAGACAGATACACAGACACACACATTAAAGTCATTTAACACCCCTTTACGTCTAGGATTACACAAACAAACAAACTTCTGGTTCACGTAAAATCACGTAGCTGAGAAGGATTCCAATTCACTCGGAAGAACATCGCCAACTCACTGGGAGAAAAAGTTGTAATACGTTTAGTTGGAGCAAGAATTCTTACAAACTATCGAAACTTCGCCGGCTCTTACAAGTTTTAATACTCCATTTCGCTCAGTTTAAACTAGTGTTGAATGAGAATTTTAATAATACAACTTTGGTCTTTAGAATATTTCAACCTCGAGAACATGGTAGGCTTCCTTCATGGAGACTAACTATGGAGACTACTAAATAAAGTAAAGAGAACAATTGTATAGTCATAACATTTTACAGACCTATTTAATATTTAGTTTTAGTTACTCTGTTTAAGTTCAAGGTAATAGGCTTTTTTAAACTTGTCTTCATTTATCAATATGAAAATATTTATGTACAATTGTGCTCATAGATACAGGCTCAGACTAGATTGGGATCTGCCGGAAACCGATGTTTTCTAGACACTGGGATTTTATATCATAAATTAATTAATTAAAATTGATATTAAACCACGTACAATTCGTTAATAAAAATAATACTTTTAAGTAAGTATTTTCAGCCTCGTCAATAGCATCCCTCCGAAATATTTCTAACTTGTTATCTCGGCCCCCGCTACCGCAGCGGTATCGGGCTGCCAAAAGCTCCTAATCGAATTAAATTTCTCATTATATTGGACATTTTTCAAGGAATACCGAGGTTTACTTTACCGAGCTATTTAAGGGACGAAAGAGAAGGGTAAAAAAGGGTTTTAAATTTTGTCTTTTTTGTCCTGGGTTCAAATCCCGGTAAGGGCAGGTATTTGTGTTATGAGGGCGGATATTTGTTCCTGAGTCATGGATGTTTTATATGTATTTAAGTATATATTTCTCTATATAAGTATTTATATCGTTGTCTATTACCCATAGTACAAGCCTAGAGCTTAGTTTGGGACTAGTTCAATCGGTGTGACATTGTCCCCTGACATTTAATTATTTATTTATTATTTTATAAACGGACCGATCATGGTGAGGATCTGTGGGAATGCCCGGGTCCTGGCGGATATGTTGCGACTGACATGAAGATTGTGATTATGAACAACCTCATACCTAACCATCGATGAACAATTGCTTGTTTTAGACAACGAGGAAAACTTGCATAATACCTTTCCAACTCATCCTTTACTTTAGAGCTATGCCGGTGGAATAATTTCCATTCTTTCCTATGCCGAGGCTTCTCTTGAACACACAGTTATGATGCCTATTTTTTAAATTGTCCAGATCAAGTTCGTAAGTCCTTCTTGGTCTCCCTCTTTTTCTTTTTCCTTCAATTATCATCTTAATGTAGTCGTGTTGGTGACCAAACATCTTTCTCATCTATTGTCTATTGTCTGCAATCGATTTATCTTTTCCTTTACAATGCTAAGTACTTCCTCATTCGTCTTTTTTACTTTTCCAACTAGAAGTAATTAAACAATAGGTACTAACACTCTCAATTTGACATCATTAAAACAAAACACGGAACATAACTATTTAATACGCGTATCTAATGGCTCTGAACTCTATCGGATTACCATCAAGCTCTACTACCAGCTGGAAATAAACGTTCCAACTTCGTAACAACATTGTAACATTTTTATAATAGGTACACCATTGAGTCCCATTAAATACGAAAACTTTTAGGCCAATCTATTGTAAACAGGATTTGAATTTTGAATGAAATGTGTTAAATTATACACAAATCAGTGTTCTTCTGTATTGCATAAAATAGATTTATACCAAGTGTAACACAATGCCACCGGCGTAGTGAGCTCGGTATACGTTACAGCGTCGGTTGCTTTGAAGGTCTATTGTATCTATTGTTACACCCACGCCCTGCAAAGGCTTCACATCATTTCAAAGTTTATTATTTCATCTAGATGGTTTTTTGTTGGTTATATCAGTCAATAGATGTCGCATTATTGCTTTAGGACTGACTTGTTTATTAAACATAATATGCAGATCTAAAGAAACCCACGAGTGTTAGGTATCTCTTATATAACTACCTGTGATTTCGTTGAGGAATTTCCACCGGCGAGCCAATCTCGCTTAAAGCGTTGTCGTATGTATACAATGTATAAAATGTTTTAAAAAACAAAAAACCGCCTTCAAAAACGCAAAAAATAACTTCTACTACTAGGTACTTAGTACCTAGTAGGTACCTATCCTATTAGGTTAGTCTAACTGAAGTCGGCTTTTTGTTGAAAATATTGTGGTCGCCGACTTCAGTTAGACTAACCTAATAGGATAGGTACCTACTAGGTACTAAGTACCTAGTAGTAGAAGTTATTTTTTGCGTTTTTGAAGGCGGTTTTTTGTTTTTTAAAACATTTATTTTATTTTACACTTTTTAGTGATCATAATAAGCTTATGTAGTCCCACTTCTTAGTTGATATATGAAACTTTAAGACATTTCAAGCTCGCCGCAAGCAACGCCGCGGGAAAATCATAGTCATTTTAAAACAATTAAATGTGCATCGTTGTAGTCGCTCAACTATCTTAATCGAGATATCTTATCGCCACCCTTGAAATCGGTACCGTTGAGGAGTTCCGGTGGCCATCTGTGGTCTTCATCATCAGTTCCGCTTCACCAAGTGACACTTTCTGAATGCAAATGCTACACTTGTTACTAAAAATACTAAAATCGCTATATGTTTGCATACAATATTTGAGGAGTTCCCTCAATTCCTCACTGATCCCTTCATCAGATTCAGATTTGCTGACAATGGGACCACCTCGGAAGTATACTCTATCAAACCAAAAAAGAATTTTTAAAATCGGTCCATAATTGACGGAGTAATCGGTGAACATACATAAAAAAAAAAAAAAAAAAATACATACAGTGGAACGTATAACCTCCTCCTTTTTTGAAGTCGGTTAAAAATACTACATGTGGGTCAATTTTTGAGATATCGAGCACTTGAAAATGATCGTCATAACAAACTAACTATTTTATCGTTTTCCGTCCGTTTTCGAATGAAATTTTCGAGTCTGGCTGTCTGTGCGCTTCGATTTTCAGAAGCAAAAGAAAAGGAGAAAGTCAAGACAAGATCAGAACTGTGTATAATTCTAAATCTGAGCATTTGGGATGCGTGCGAAATTGTAACGAAATAAGCTCGCTTGGAAGAAAACCATATGTACCTGAGTCCCTATAAGTATTTCTAAATCTTGATAACTGCGCCAATATTTGAGATAAGATGCCACCTAGATCTAGAACTCTAGAGCAAAAAAATTTAGTTCTAAGAGTCAAAGTTGTTGAATGAAAAGCGAGAAATTCTTTAGCCTTAGAAAGTATAGTATTTTGGAAATATGGCGTGACTCAATACATTACCACGTTATTGAGGATTAGATATCAAGTATTAGAATCATAAATTATAACTATTTTTAGCCAAGGGAGGCAAAGGCAGGTAGTGTTCTTTAACAGTATCATTAAAACCTTGATAACGTCTAAACTAATGAACATATGGGAAAGTAAAAACTACATTCTGGACCGGTACAGAAAGGGCTTTCTAATCACTTCATATTTACTTCAAGCGGCACCCTGTATGGGACATTTTTGTGAGCATGACCCTATCTAATTGTATAAATCAATGGATAGTACATAATGAAATAGTTAAGAGATCTCTCGGCCTTATTTACATTTGGAGAGTTTCGCCCAGTCGCGAAATTGAGACGAAAAACTTAGTAAGTATACTTTTAATAACAAAACGAAAGTTTGCGACCATGAATAATAATCCATTAGTGAAAAAACTAATTTCTGGCCGGTCACGTTGTGAGGGCGGAGTTTTTATGCTTATTGTATTTTTATGGGTTCACTTTCGAAGTCCTTGCTTGGTGAATAGTCAATTCTTACTGCGGAGTTTGCTTAAGTATTCTGAGTTAGTAACTATTTATTAGCCGGTAATTATTTGTATGTAAGTATATCTTTTCCAAAGTTTTCCACAACGATCGGTCCTCTGCTGTGGAGACCATGCGTCTGATGATGGTGATGATGATGATGAAGTATATCTTTTAAGGATTGTTTTTGCATTTTCCAAATATGGCACAAAGAAGGCAAGCGAGCACAAAGCCCACCAATGGTAAGTGGGACCTGAGACCCATAGCGACATTTCTCAAGATAACACTCACATGACCGCAAAACTAAGACTGCAAATGCAGTCGTTTGCATAGACAAAAACCAATCCCAAAAATGATTAAAGATTATTTTATAGGACCAATTTATTCAACAATAAAAACTACGATTTGATTTGGTTGTTTTCAAATAATTTTATTTTAGTACAAAGTAAGTTACCCGTGTCGCTGCGTAAATCGTCCCGCGCGGCGCACGGAGCGGGCTCATTTCACGCCCGCCTCTTCCCGACGAGATGTCTTTCAACGCGACGCGACATCTCTGCTCGTCTCTCAGACACGCGGGAACTCGCCTAAGCGTTCAACTAAAATACATCTATAATTACAGTAGTTGCTAAATAAATGACATGTGATTTTTTATTTGACCGTTAAAATAATAATAACACTACCAAGCATTATTCCATGTTTACCATTGATTTAATTGAGCAAAAATGTGCGTAAAATAAACTTAAATTCAGGATATTTGTTTGACAATGTCACACTCAAATACAACAAAATGGTGAACCATAATAATTTACTTATCCGTATCCAATAAGTAAATAATTCAGCTCGTCCTAGATTCTACCTCATCAACATCATCTTGCCCTTGTCCGAATCATTCGCGGTCGGTGCAGCGCGTCTTTTTCTTCCAAACATCCCTATCAACCGTCATCTTAGTAATTCACTCCTTTATTTTTCATGTCGCCCTTCACACATTCCATCCATCTCTTCTTAGATCGTAGGTACTATTGTAAAAACTAAAGTTCAAATGTTTAGAACAGATATTACTTAGGTAAACCTCCGGGGACCGATTCTAGAATTCAGAAACACAAAGGTATCAATTACAACACAAATAAGAACGATGGTGATTCAACCCTCTCGAACATAATTCACTCCGTTTTTAACCATTCTTAGATTCATCTGACCACAACAAATCTCAAGTGTACTACATCTTCAGTTCCATTACTGTGCATCAATATCCGGATATAGTTGCCAATCGAAGCCCGAGTTAACCCTCGCGCGATTGTGCCAGGACACAATAGCGCATCAAGCGATTGCGAACCAATTTCCGCCGTAGCTCCCTCCCTGCCGTAGTCGCCCGGCATCCCGGTGCCTTCCTCCCGGCCATCGATAGCTCCCGGGTAGCATCGAGAGAGAGATGCTAATCGGGCTTGCTTGTTTAGATGCCCTGGAGCTCTGAGGTGGACGTATCTTATCTTATCGTAGATGCGATTGTTCAGTTGGCTCACTTTGTTTTCTGCTTGTGGTCTTACATATAAATGAGCATCAGAGCAAGAATATAACTACTAGTATTTATATGTATACAGTATTTTAAAGTACTATTACTGTGAAATCGTACGGGAATTTTAACTATGGGTAGGTTTACAGGAAAATATTTACATATTACAAAAACTGTCAGTTTCAGTGATCGCGAATGGGAACAACATACTTTATGAGTGATTTGAAGATGACTGTTATTTCTTTCGAGCCAGATTTAAAACTTCCCGCGTAAGTATTTTATAAAGTCGAAATCACCGAGGATTCAAACTTATAGTTTATTTGACTAGGTTGCTATGACAATGGAACTAAAATAGGTATTATATTATACGAGGTTCAAATTATTAGTTTGAAAGGGAACCACTTTAAAAAACTGCAATAATCGTAAATGTATATCGTCATACGTGATCGACGCGATCGCAAGGCACCTTATGTCAACACTATACATTTCCTTTGATGTAGGCAGTCGTCAAAGATAGCAGAATTGTTTAGGCCTAAAGAAAATTCATATACACACAGATACACATACACTTACTAAACTAGGCTAGTTTTGTTATAAAGCAAGCCTTTTGTATGTAAATCCCATCCCAGCGCTGGGCACTGGGCCGGGCAGGCCATTAAGACGACTTGATGCAGCGGGAAAGTCCATTTCCATAATAGAGTATTGTTCATTAAAATAATAACTCTCAGCGTTTATGAAGTACTTTGTTTTGCAATCTGTTTTTTTTAGTTATTTTTTTTTAGTATAAACTCACTTTGAAATGTATGCCAAGAAGGAATTTCACCAAGTCGCTAACGAATCGTCATCAAGAAAATGTATATGAAAATTGGTATCAGCGCCCTTGCATCATTGACGTTGACTTTCGTATCGTGAAGCTGAAGTATACGTATGAAAACGTGAGTCTGTTTTAGAAGTTCTTTGTCGAATAGTAAAGGCGAATCGAAATGAGACGTATGATTAAATTATTCGTGCTCGATATCGGAGAGAAAACATATACTTAAACCTACATGTATGTCACTATATTTTATTTTATTTTTTTATTTAAGGTTCCCCAACAATTGTTGCGTTCGGTACATTCAAATTTTACAATCATAAAACGTATAGTGCAGTATGTTACAATCACTGTCAGGTAAAGTGCGAAATAATGATGGAAGTAAATCGCAGTAAAAAAGATACAACTAAAACTGGGAAGAATTTCAATACATACTGATATCTTTATTTATATTAGACTGTACTATTCATATTATAAATCCTTATCAATCGACTACGACTCAGTTGTTCCGTCAGAGCATATTTATTTATAATTCGTCGTCGGATTGAAAGGCGAGTTGTTCACGGGGATCACCTAACAGCACGGCTTTATCTATTATCCCCCTCTGGATCAGGCAAACCTCGCCGGCTCAATATTTAAATGTTATTACTTTTCTCTTCCCAACTGGCTGCTCCGAGGTCGTGGATACCGTTTACGTGCATTTCACTTTGTTTACGTATTTTATTCCACTCAGCCGGAAGTTTGTTTAAGCCTTATTGTTATTGCGGGGATACTACTACCACTTGTTTTAAGCTATGGAACTGTTAAACATGTTAACAGGGATGGAGGTATTTTATTTAAAACATACAAACTTTCGCGCGCGCGCTTTTGCGTCCGCGTAGGAGTCATTTATTGGTACCTATTTCTTCGGGAGCTGTCCAATTTGTTCCAATCTTTGTGCTAAATTTCATCCAGATCCGTTCAACCGTTCTGGCGTGATTGAGTAACAAACATCTAAACTTTCACATTTATAATATCAGTAAGAAGTAAGATTTGAGATCCCAATGCGTCTACGCATACACTTGGATGCATCTTACATTACATAGTTCGATTAATGGAAGATGGTCAGTTTGAAATTGCACGATCTAGACAAGATTTTATTTACCTTCATAATATATATTTGTTTTTGTAGTATCTACCTGAACATTTTTATTATTCCATACAATTCAAAAACATTTTACCTAAACCTGAATGAAATATTATGGTGTCTAATAATAGATCTCACGATGGAATCGGTAGTAAGTAACTGAATCTCCACTGTAGTTAACGTCGACCCACCAAATTTGGATTTATTCGTTTGGACTCAATGCAGACTTCAAAAAAGTGCAACAAAATCTTGGGTCACAAATTGTTTTTAACAAAAATACATTTACACGCTTCTAAAAACAAACTATATCATAATAAGAAAGCGAAATGTACTTATTCCGCTTTCTTATTATATCCAGTAACGCGAGCCATATTAATTGTGCTTTACTATACTGACATCATCATCACCTTGCGCACCACGTCTTTTTCTTTCAAACATCCCTATCAGCCGTCATCTCAGCCGTAATCTCAGCATTCACTAAAGCCACATTCATGTTTAAAACTCTTCTCGTCACATGACTCATTACCATCGTGTTTTACTAGGGTAACGGCACCAATCTTAGACACTTTTAGCTGAAGGCACCAATAATGGATACTTAACTCGTAATTCAAAGATCATAGGTTATAAATTGATTGTTTCAAAATAAATGAATAACCCTTTTCTTCTTACCATAAGAATCAAGTGTCCATCATTGGTGCTTGTTCATTAGGTACTTGTTCCATCATCCCATACCATCGGTCTAATATACAGCGTGTTTACGGAGCTGTTTACCGTGCGGCTTAGTGCATAAGCGCGATGACTCAGACATAGACTGTTATAGAAGAGCCCGCGCGCAACCCTGCAACAACATCGGACGTGTTTATTTGCGCGCGCGCCGATCATGCCATCGTGTTATGATTTAATAAAGCCGAGTAATGCTCCGATCTGATATTCAGACGCGTATTTGTTTAAACAGAACAGTATGGAGTATTCAATAGACTTACGAAGTTTTATTACCAGATTTGAAAACCCTGGAAGAAATTATTTAAAATGGCAAAAATTGGGTTTGGAAATAAATTATATGTATAATATAGGATATAATATTTTTAAGTTATGTTACTTATACTCAGTATGTATTCTTTTTAAACGAAACTTTTTATGTCTTGTTGCTTCAATAGTTACTACTTACATCCTTTTGTTTGCTGTTAGTGAAAAGCCTACCTTCAAAAATCACAATGATCCATAACAGCCTACGATCAAAACCTTCGGTGCGCGAGTAAGTCAGTCGTGACCGGTTTTTATAGAAAGACAAACGGAACTCCAATCAGCACTTCAAATAAACTATTATCTTCGTCATAATTGTACTTTTCCTAGATGTAAGTGAAAACGATGTTTCAGGATATCAATCTGTTTAAATTGCTCTTAAAAATTAACGACCCTACAGAGAACCACTAAGGAAAATACCTACTTAATACACAATACTTAAATACAAGCTGTCTTTTATTAAAATCGCCGGCGCTCCCCGCGAGATGGCGCTCTCAAAAGCGCGGATTTACTTTAACTGCTGCCAATTCGGAATTTCATTGCCCGCGGCTGCGGCAGTGTTACGAATGGCTTCCGACGACCAGGCGGTAGGGAGGGGGTTGGTCCAACCAGAATGCCCTTGCTGTAGATACCTAACTGAGTTTGATAACTAGGTACTTAGTTATCTATTTGAAAAAAACCGGCCAAGTGCGAGGCGGACTCGCGCACGAAGGGTTCCGTACCGTTTTTTTGCAATCTATAAAAAATGGCAAAAAAAAACACGTTTGTTGTATGGGGCCCCCCTTAAATATTTATTTTATTCTGTTTTTAGTATTTGTTGTTATAGTGGCAACAGAAATACATCATCTGTAAAAAATTCAACTGTCTAGCTATCACGGTTCATGAGATACAGCCTGGTGACAGTCTTAGGGTCCTATTTTTACCCTTTGCGTACGGAACCCTAAAAATGATATTCGTAACAACCTAACCCGATTTTAATTTTCTTATAGAAAACCGGAAAAGTAGCGATAAGTATTATCTCATAGAGGATTGGTCGAAACAGCCGCAGAGTTTTGTAAATTTTGTAACTAATATATGATTCAACGGAATAAATTGTAACAGTGTTGTTACATTTAACTTGACTGTACTAAAGCTTCACTATCCCTATGAGTCTTCAACTTGGCAATGTTTTTCTCAACTGGTTTTCTAACTTTTCAAATAATTCATAAGAATTCAGCGAACAAAACTACGAAGAATAAGTTGAATAAAGTATGTCTCAGACAAAAGTAATGCTTTTAGAATTATTTTATTAAGATATTCATTTCTAAAAGCCTTGTTAAATATTTTATTCATCAAGCTCTTAAAAAAATAAGTAGATACCACTGGAATACATTAAGTAAGACTGTAACTTTAAAAACAATATGAAAATGCTTGCTTAGGTAAAAACCCATGGCAATGAGAAATAAAAAATGCATCATACTTAATCCTTGTTTACACCCATCCTTTGAGTTCACGTTTCATACGCACAGCACATACTATAAAGTTTTTATGAATAATCCGTGTTTATTATCATCATATTTTCCTGCCATCGCATTTTATGGGGTTTTACTTTTTACAACTGAGCACGCAAGCCACCTACATACATACATACATACATTAAATCACGCCTGTTTCCCAGAGGGGTAGGCAGAGACCACTTCTTTCCACCTTTTCGCACTTATTTGCATCTAGATGCAAGTGCCATTGCGACTCCGCTAAATTGCCTTTATACCAGTTATTTCGCCGGCTGGGGAATTTCAAAAAAATAGCACACCTTTGACTTTTTCTTCAGATTTGGGAAAAAAAATGCACGTTGGTCGGGATCATCATTCTGAACAAGAAAAAATAGTACTCCCGATATGTCCCCAAAAATATGTATGGAATTGTCCGTTTTGTTACCAAGAAACGTATTGGATTTTGGTAACAAAACGGACAATTCCATACATATTTTTGTGACGCTAAGACCAGTCTAACGACTCGACGAAACAAAGAATTATGCATACAAACATACCTACATAAATACAGGTTAAAATCATTACCCCCCTTATTCAACAGTCGGGTAGATAGGGGTTTGACGCAGTGGCAGGTGGAACCAGAGGGGCTAGACAAGATGCATTACGCTAACCAGCGTTTCTATTCGTTACGTTTTTAAACCACTCGCATCACTTGTAGATGACATGAAACGAAAAGTCACGTGATCTACCAGTGACGTGAATGGTTTGAAAACGAAGCGATTAGAAACGATAGTTAGCGTAGTGCCTCTTGTCTAGCACCTCAGCACTTCAGCAGCGATTGACTAAGAATTGATAATGGCGCTAATATGCTCCGAACATTAAAACTCTTCTCGCTAAGGTAGGTATATATTTGTAGACACGCGATCAAACTTTCAACAACTCGTATCATACTGAGGGGTTGCATGTACACGATTTTACATAAACAATAAAGACAAAACGTTCAACACTTTTATCCGTGCCTTAAGCAGGAATTCAGTTCGATGCTGAGGCGGCTTGCCACAACGCTGGTTTTTAGTGGGGTCTTTATCTCAGACTGTGCGTAGAGCATTAGGTAAAAAAAAAACCATACAGTAACGAACAAACACTTTAATAATTAATGTTTAATTACATATAATACTTGAATTAATATGAGTAGCACTAGTAAACTGTGTTTGGCTACACTCTCACAGCAGTCTATCAAGAGGTACATAACTACACATATTGTTGATTCATATAGTCTGCCGAAAAACATAGCTCAGTCAAACTATACTACAGAAAGTGTAACCAATATTCTCAACCAAAAAAAGTTCACCCAAGAAAAGAGCGTTCAAGCCAATCACCGATGATATCAGTTGCAAGTTGATTGCATTACGGCGCCGGCCGGCGTGCGCGGAGAGTGCATTAGGAACAATGCAGCCGGGCGGGAATCGAAGGCGAGACGTCTCGTTAGGAGTGTACGCTTTTACTGCACTGCCGACCACACTATACATACATAACTAGGTACAGTGGGTGGCCATCTTATTGGGGTAGGGACAGTAATCGATCATTCTTAATCGATAATCGAATAATTTTCTAGTTTATTCAATTAAGCTGTCGTTTTAGGTTTTGCAAATACCTATATATCCCAAAAGGTAAGCACCTAAAAAATTATATTGGTTTTCAAAAAGTATGGTTTACATTTAGACATTTATACCAGAAAAAAGTGCCCTAAAGAGGCAGGTATGTTTGCCAGAAATTCTCTTCATCATTTCATATTCCATACATTTTATGGCGTTACTATAACGTTTCAATTAACCGTATTGGTTATTTTACATAATTTTACTTTTACCGCTACGAGCTTGTTAGGAGTCTATGCTCTCACTACACCGCAAACCTATACATACACACATACTATGAAAGTGCAGAATTGCAGATAGACCTGAGCATTCAGTTGAAACAGAATACTGAGTAAGTTTAGGCTAGAGATTTATGGTAGTTAGGTACTTATTTTTAGTGGAAATGACGAGTAGCCAAATGTTGTGTAAATATTTTTTTTCACTGCATGCTGCATGAGTGCAGTGAAAAAAAGTACACAAAATCGCCAGTAAGTATACACATTTCTTAAATGCATAGAAACCCCCAAAAAGATGGGCAGTAAGTATCTCGACAGCATCTGAAGGTGCAAATATTGATGGTCTATGAAAACCTCGTTCCAACGACACCTTGCTTTATAAAATCCTTCAAGCCATTTGATCTATAAAAGGTCACAAAGAAACAGCTTTGCTCCTTGGCGCTCGAGTAAGAAATACAGGATTTTATTACAGAAAATCTTTAGAGAAATCTTCTAAAATCTCCGAACTTGCTCTCCAGCAACGTAGCCGGAGTATCAGGAGGCAGCAAGCGTATCCACGGCATTAATAAGATGTAAAAACAATTTAATCTAAAAGTAACAGTTTTTTATATCCTTTGTAAAGAGAATCCAAGTCTAAATTGCTTTTTAATTGCAAAACCCGGTCCGTACTACGCTAAAACACTTAAGTCGTTGAGATACAAATTTGAATATATTTTATAAATTCCCTGCCAAGAGCCGCTCGTTTCAACTAAATTTATATAAACTGAAAACGGCTTGCGGTTAATTAATTACACTTAAGTAATAAATATGTTTCTCTAAGAGCACGAAATGAATTACGTAGTTTAAATGAATTAGTTACTCTAGGTATTTTATTACATCGATAAATTTCATTGTTTGATGCAGTTTCTTTTAATTTGCTTTATCTATCATATTTGGATAGTAATTATTATCCATTCTATACCCAACCTAATAGCAGACTGCGTTTATCGCGTGACAAAATGTGGACAAAACATACGTCACTTTCTTACACGTATATGAGTACGAGAGTGACGGATTCTTTATCCACATTTTGTCGCGCGATAAACACCAACCATACTAGGCCCGCAGAGCGTCTACGCTCGCTTGCCTTGTCTGTGCCATAAAAACTGTTTCATTAAGAAAGTTCACTCAGGTCATTAAATCCCGAACCTACTTAACGCTCTCAATCAGCAGTCATGGTTCAGAAGCACCGCTGCGGTAACTTTCTCTGTTTCTCAAATAAGTCACAAATGATGAATAATAACGACGGAGTATCCGATATTTCAAACGTTACTGCGTCGTAATAGCCGAATCCAATTGCGATCACTCCAACATTTTTGGCAGCCCTCGTACATATTATTATATTATCATATTATTATAGATTGAAAAACGGCATCAGTTCACTATGTTATTCATTTCTAAATGTAGCGTAACTTAAGTATATTCTAACAAAACACAAACAAACGGGAACAAACCAAACAAAAAGGAATCTAAACTCGAAACAAGCATCTTGTTAAGAAACTTGAGTGGATCTTAAGAAGTGGTGTTAGTGCAACATACCCTACGTACGTCCATCACTAACTCTACTTAAACTTAATCACGTTACGTCACGCTCTCACTATCACGATAAACAAAAAAAATCATAACCTCATATTTGGAACAACATTCGAGCGTAGCCCTAGTGTCGCTACATATAACTTTGTAACACGAAATTTCATCACAAATATGGAAATTCACCCCCTTGAGTTTAGCCAGGAACGGGAATCGAAATTACGACGCTAAAGCCGACAGGCTTTACGGAATTGTGGATTTCATATTCTTCCACTTAATAAAAGGAGTTGCACGAAAATATTTTTTGTGTTTTTCCTTATACACATTTACGGTTCAGACTGTTACTTTATTACGCATTAAAACACAAAAACGTGTCTTTTTTCGTAACCTATATGTCTTAAAATTTTAAAATATATTTTTACTCAGCCACATTTATAAACATGAGTGGCAAAGGGTAGGGCACATCGCTAGTATTACCCATAGGGCCCAAGAGATTCCTAGTGGGGCGGTCGCGTAATGGAAGACAAATTACCTATATGTCTCAGACTCACTTGAAAACGGATCGTTGTCGGTCTAATAAAAAAAGGTCGAGGAAGTCCGATGGATAATAGGGATACAGTAAAGATAACGATCCTTAGTAAGGTCTAGCAGATAAAGTCGTTCAGCTGCCATGAGGATAATTATCACGCAGGATGAAGTCAGCGACCCGCTCGCCGATAGCGATGGCGACAGCCGCAGTGTTGGCGCGTGGCAGGCGCGGCAGAACGCTGAGGTCAGCAACGCGCAGGTGCCGAGCTCCACGCACGCGCAGCTCGCCGTCCAACACGCCGCCCAGCACGGCCGAGCCCACCGCGTGGTACACTGCGTACGTCATGTGCCGGCAGTAGCAGCGCCAGTACCCCTCGCCCTCCCCCCCGTACTCCTCACACCCCGGCAGCTTCAGCCGGAGCAGTGACGCTTGCTGCTCCTTAAACAACGGCGTCTCCACCAAATGCTCCAATATTTTGATACCTCGCAACATCTCATCTAAATCCCTTTCATCGCTTAAGAAATTTGGAAAGATGGCTGGTGCATCCTCTGGGTTGGCGCTTGCAAGACGGATGGTGCCACGGGAGTGTGGCTGCAGCACTACAGGTGAAGCCACGATGATGGCCTGTTCTTTGTTTGCGGCTTTAAACTGCTGCACTATGTTATCATTCAAACCAGTCACTCGTTGAACGATCGGCGAAATGCCCTGCAGTAAATTACGATCTATGTACGCGTTAATGAGCTGAAACGTGGGGAGATCGCAGTCAGGCCGATTATTGAGTAACAGCCGGCGCTTAAAATCGTAACATTTTGTGTTTGCAAATGCTGTGACGTCAGTCAGCCCATTGGAAGCTAGGGGGCCCTCACGTGAAGCAAGCCACTGCAACCCTTGGATACCTTTGGTCTTTAATGCCAAAACATTAGGTGCAGCCACCCCGGTACCACGATCTACAAGTATCATCATTAATGGCAACGCATGTTCACTAATATTATTGCCTACAGGCAAATTTGCGCGCACTCGTATGCCCAAACTTCTTAAATGCTCCGCCGGTCCTATCCCAGACAACATCAATATTTGCGCCGTACCGATCGTCCCTGCTGAGAGGACAACCTCTCGTCTAGCGTACAGGCGGAGCTTTCTTTTGAATAGACCCTGTACCACTGTTATCCCTCGCGCTGTGTTCCGTTTGCCGAAGATAACTCCAGTACAGCGTGTATGCTTGGCAACCTTCAGAACCTTTTTCACATCTTCCCGCCCTAAGTATCCTCGAGCAGTTCCCATGCGCTCACCTTTATGCACGTACCCTAATACTTGCGTTACTCCAACTAATGACTCTGCATTGGCATCATAATTCATTGGAAAATTAAGAAATTTGAAGCCTTCCTTTATTTTCGAATGCCATGAATTTTCGGAATCACCGAAAAATTCTACCTTCATGGTTCCATTGGTATTGTGATGAGGTAACGATGAGTATGGAAGTTTATACAAGCTCTGAAGCCCTTCGTATTTGAGGAAATAAGGTTCCAGGTCTTTCCATGTCCAACCAGGAATACCAAGGTCGTCATAGTCGCGAGGGTGGCCTCGCAGGTAGATCATGTAGTTGATGCTGGAGGACCCTCCGAGGCACTTGCCGCGGCTGAAGCGGCACTGGCTCTCTTGAGAGGACAGGCACGAGAAGTTGTTGGGGATGGTCTTGTATTGCCAGTCTAGGGGAGAACCAAGCAGGCCCATGGCTGCTCCTGGAATCTGAAAACGCATAGGGAGTTCGGAAATCAATAAATATATAATAAATGAAATCAATATTCAATTATTAGTTGCGTTACTTGCTTTCTAAGTTCTAAATGTTAAATCTGTATTAATTTACACTTGAGAATTTCTCCAAAACTAATAAGATCAACTGTGGCAGTAACTAGCATCACTTTCTTATTTGTAAACTTATCAGTAAGTCGTACTATACACAAGTCCGTGCGCGAAAGTATAGAGAGGCAACCGACGTTGGTGGGGACGAAGTACCTTTAGACGCTAGCGGGGGTAGACTGTGTGGCGGGAAGGGGAAATAGCATTCGCCTAGCCTCCGCCTCCCCCATCGTCTGCCCATCCGGAACGGTCACTTATGCACTTGTTTGAGTATGACACATGACTGACAATGCTAAGCAGTACCCTGGAGAGCAGGTCAGGGTTGCCGCCAGCCTCCACCAGCAGCACGTGGTGGCCGGCCAGCGCGAGCCGCGCCGCCGCCGGCGCCCCCGCCGCACCCGCACCCACCACTATGTAGTCGAACGTGTCGCCGTCTGCAATAGAAAGGATGCTACATGGTTTCCCTTTTGTTGTTAGACAAAAAAATTGCATTGGTCTTTTGTCTAACCCAAACATTACTTTTTTAATATTTTTTTTACATGTTTAAAAACCAATACCGACCCTTGAAACGGCATCCAATCCCGTACTACAAAAGAGAACGCGAATTTTTGAGTTACCTTTGAGAGCTATAGAAGCCGGCATCCCTGGGTCTAACTCCTCGATGACCTGGTCTACGATTTCGTCCAGCCTGGCCCAGCTGCCAACCACCATCAGCAGGAGAATCCTCGTCATGGATCTGGTGACAGAGTACCAGTTCCTACCATCAACTGTCGTGGTAAACCTACCTTTCACACCGAACTTCCTACACGTGAATCTGTTATTAGACAAATGTAGAAGTTTGTAGGGAGGTGTGTTTAAAAGTTTCCGAGGAAATACGATTTATTTATATAACAGCCTACAATGTGCCACTGCTGGGCAAAGGCCATGTGTAATGTTGAAATTAAATGACACTACATTACCATATATGAATTGCTTAAATTAGCTTCAACATATTTGATGACTTGGAATTACACCGGCTCCGTGCCAGTACCGGCTTACCGAGTAGCTGCGGACCTCCCCGGATTAGTCGTTGGATGTCAGCTTTATTGTGTCTCATGGCCCTCTACACGTCGGTGGATCATGGGCCAACGTAAGGGACGCACTTACACCTTAGAGTGAGCAATATAATCTTGCATCTCACTCTTACATATTGCTCGGTCTCTTACGTTGACCCATGATCCGCCGACGTGTAGAGGGGCCATCAAATGTAACATACATGGAATATAAGCGAAGATATTGGTGAGAGTGTGAGCGTGGCACAGCACACTACAGCCTCCCAGCCTTCCACCCACGTAGCCCTATCTTGGGCAGTGTCCCACCAGTCTTTATTGATGGCATCAAGCTCATAACAACAGCTCAGCTCAAGGGAATAACATAATTGAAATCTACGCGGACAGAGTCGCGGGCAGAAGCTAGTGATTAATAATTATCGCTTAGAAAATAAGACACCTTCCAAATGGTAACAAAATAAATAAATATTTTAAAAACCAAAAACCGTCTTCAAAAACGCGAAAAAGAACTTCTTTTAAAATGGTAGGTAATGGTGGGTCAGCCCGACTGAAGTCGGCGACTAACAATATTTTAAACCAAAAGCCGAAATGCTCCAAAAGCCAAATGTTCTTTGTTATTGTCTCTCAACTATAGATATCTTATCGCCACCCTTGAAATAGTAAATTTGTGGTCTTCATCATCAGTTCCACTTCACCAAATAATACTTTCTGAATGCAAATGCTAGACTTATTTATTACTAAAAATACTAAAACCGCTATACGTATGCATATAATATTTGAGGAGTTCCCTCAATTCCTCACGGATCCCCTCATAATATTCAGATTTGTTGACAATGGGATCACCTCAAAAGTATACTCTATCAAACCAAAAAAGATTTTTTTAAATCGGACGACTCTCTAAAAAGTTGTGTGCGGTCATACATTCATAAAAAAAATATATACGCGTTGATTTGAGAACCTCCTCCGTTTTTCGTTGCGATAAAGACTGTACCTACTCGTACCTATTGTATCCAGTCACTGACGTTAGTGTCATCGTGTCATTTTTTGTTACATTGTTAAATGAAACATTGAAAAGACTATCGACTGTGTTTACTGACTTATAAAAAAACTGCACACAGGTAAATTGTTATTGGCAAAAGTTTTCGCGACACGGAAATGTGATGTTTTTGTATTTAAAAGGATAAAAAATAAAAAGTAAAAACAAAAACACCTAAAACTTTCAATTTCTTTATTCGTCTTACACATCGTCATTATGACATTTGCATCTAACAGTAAGTGACAAAGCATACTGTAACTAACATAGGTTTTAGGTCTTTATGAAGAAGGGAGTTAATAGGCACAGTCGACTACAAAACAGATGTATCCACTTTTTAACTTTATAGCATTGAAATAAGGTACAACTTTGAATACATCTCTTTGTACTCGACTGTACAGTTATTAATTATAGCTTGAGCCCGCGACTTCGTCTGCGTGGACTTCAGAATTTGATCTTACTAGAAACAGATAAACAGACAAACAGACACCAACTCTAAAAATCTGCCAATGATTTGCTGGAAGCGTGCAAACTATTAAGCAATCAAACTGAGCCTTAAGGTATTTCAATAAATCAATAGGTACCCTTGAATTATTATTACAATTTTACTCATCAAAATAATTTAAAACGTTTAAATACCTAACCTAACCTAACCTAACTTTTGCGTTGATTTTCCTAAACAAACCTCGGCTCGCGTTAAAATGTTAGCTCAGCGGCGTGAGCGCCATTAACAGTGCGCAAATCTCGGCCCACCGGTAATTTTGCCGTTTTGCTTACAGGGCGGCTTTGTTCGCTGTTTTAGCGATTACGATAATTATAAAGGGTCTTGTTTAGAACCACTCGGTTACCGGAACACTCACGGTCGCTTACATTAAGAAGACGCTTATAAGTAGATCAGAGCTGTAAAATCAGGAGTTTTGAATTATTACCAGTGATGGGGAATAGGTGAGCTAATTAAACTAAACTTGATGCATGTTCATTCAATAATGTATTCCCATCTCACTCACGCATGAATGAATATGCGTCTAGTTTAGGTAAATTAGCTCACCTATTTCCCATCACTGATTATTACAATGCACTCGTACCATACATAAAGAACAAACTTAAGGAATCATGCTGCAACATACACTCAGGAGCAAAAAAAACGGGTCAGAGTGCGTTTTTCATACTAAAGAGGCTATTTCGCAGCCTTGGTTTCTCGCCAGGGGATGCTTTTAGTGAAATCTGATGATGGATACCCCGAGCGTCGATAGAGGACTTCCAGAGTGCCTAGGATACCCATCTGATTGAATCTGCGGTTAACGCCGGAATTGTGCATGTTCAGAAAAACATCTAAAATGGCAATAAAATGTAAGGAAATCCAAATCCAGACCCAAACTCTCTCGCTGTGGTGTTAACTGATTGTGCGATCAGTAAGTTATCTTAAGAACTTTTGTCCTCCTAATTGGGATACACTCATTTTTAACAATGTATGAAAATTTCAAAACCATTTCGAGGAATAGGCTTTTCAAATCGATCCCAGTAGTTAGATTAATAAAATATGTTACAATGAATTAATTATATTCAAATTAAGAAATGACCTTCGTTTGACCCCTAAATACCCGTCCCAATTGCGCTATATCAAGGACTTTTGTGGTTTTACATAAAACATATAAAACCTCTCCAAATTTTCATTTTATAAGTACAATTAAGATATCTACCTGACACCTACGTTTGAAGACAGCTGTTGTCATGTCAAATTTATTTGTTTACAAATTGACTGTAATTTTCATGATGAAATTAAAATATTAATGAGACCATTTCTCTTTTGAGTTATGTGTGATAAATATTAATAATTTGTGTGGTAAGGTTTTACAAGAGGTTCAAAAAGACGGCATCAACATATATTGTGGAAACTCATGATTGGAAGTATGGAATCCGCCTTTTCAACAAATTTAATGTGATTGCGTTAAGTAAATCTAGTCTAGAAACAAGGTCATTTAGGAATTGTTGTATTAACTGAGGTCTACGTAATAAGCATGGTTGAATGCTTATATACTCTTAAATAATAAATTGTATCATATTGCGATTGTTTGTTTACATTATAATTGAATGACGTTCGTCTATTATGACTTTGAAAACAGATAACAGATAATAAAAAATCGTCTTTCTAAGTCTTAGATGAAGTATACCCGTTCTTTATAAATATCTACGTCATCTTGTCGCTACAAGTAGGTAAGGTTACTTTAATTTAATAAATTATTTTAAATATCAATAATACATTTAATCATGAAATGCTTCAAATTAGTTTCTTATAAAAGGCTATTCTTTTGAATAAAAATGTAAAATCAAGCAGTTATTTTTTTTGGTGTATCCCAACCATTAAACCTCACTCAAAACAACCCCTGGCAAGGAACCAAGGCTTCGAAATAGCCTCGATGTATGAAAAACGTACTCTGACCCGTTATTTTTACTCCTGAGTGTATTTTAACTACTACCACTACTTATTTACACTGTAAAGAGATCTATCAATGAAAAAATTGAACTCCAATCATGTCTTAACTTTAGAAGGTCATTGAAGCTATGAAAACAAATCCTTAATAATATTCTTAAGTCATTTCCGCCTCACCTTTGCTTTAATAGTCCCATAATTCACCCGGCCGCTCGGGGCCGCGCTCGGCGTCTTAACCTCATCCCTCATTTATGAACATTCTAGCTATTTCCTTTAACTACGCTCATGAACAATTATTTTATTTAGTTTTGTTCTAACCGGCACTCAGAGACTTTTGAGACAATTAACTTGTTTCGTTTTCAAAGTTGTGTAAAAGAAATAGTCACTTACTGCCGCACTCAGAGACGTCAATTAAATTTAATGCTTGTTTAGTGACGTGTTGTCTTACCCCCTTACTAATAAACGTTCAGAAACGGTGGTGTAGCTAAACCATGCTTTTTTTTTTTTCTTAATTAATGGCTTTCACTCCTTGTTTTAACAAGGTGTATTTCGCCAGTATCGAGTTTAAGACAATCGCCATGGACTTATTAGAGAAACAAGTCCATGGATATCACACGCGAGGACAATTGTTCGGTTAAAGAGATTTACTCTGGTGGACTAAACAGAAGCACATGGGGTTAGCTCCACGCGCTTCTGTCAAGTCCCAAACCATGCTTTGTCCTTATCTGTCAAATTCAAATGTCACAATGACAGATAAGGACAAAGCATGGTTTAACTACTTACACCACGGTTACTCAAAGTTTATTAGTAAGGGGGTTATTCTATTGCTGTAGCAAAGAAAGTGACAGCAGCATCTTTAATCAAGCATTAAATTGACGTCTCTGAGTGCAGCAGTAAGAAACGACTTATTTGTCATTAATTGACTCTGGATGCTTCTGTAATGGTTTATTTGTTCAATAAAATAGAAATCCTCAGGGTACCTACCTACGAGTAAGTATCATGTGACACATTTTCAATCATATGCTATCTTACAGCTATGGTCCAATACTTCTAAATTAAAAGTCTGCAGTGAAAAATGGAGGTGAGTGTAATTTACTAGGTAAATATTTTATAACGCTCCTTTATTTCATTTGTTATTCATTGATATAATAAAAAACTGGTTTTATACGCAAATCGGTTAACACACAAGAGACTTTATATGAATTTTCGGGGAATTTTCCCGGACAATGCTGTTTCCTACAAAGAAACCCCCTAAGTAACGATACCTTCGTCATACAACTTTATTATAAAAAACGCTTCACGGCGGCACAATTCAATTTACCCCTCTAGCCCCCCTACCCGGGGATATGACCTTCCCCTAACTCCCAAATTGACAGTGAGCGCGCCCAACTGCTTAGGAGCAAAGCGATGTCGGTTACTTTTAGTTTCGTTGTGACACTCGCGGGCCTTCTAACTTTACTGGCTACGGAGGACTTATTCTACTTTTTCTAAAATTTAGTTTCGGTTTTTCAGTGTTGTACCTATGTTTAAACAATTTAGTGCATTTATCATAACTTTATTTAATCTAACATTTCTGATGATAGTATAAATAGAATTAGACAACATAACTATGACTGGACAAAGCACGTAAGTCAAGATTTTCACAATGAAAATTGCACGCTAGTATATTACGGTGCAACACTACGGTGGAACTAACCTCAATGCGAATGTCAACAAATGCTCCTTCTGTTTCATACCCCTGAACCTCAGCCACTACTGTAACCGCCCAACGACTTCCGAATCAACGCGGGCCATTCAGCGGCTTCGCGGCTGGATCAGACTGTAGATACTTGATCAGTTAAGCTTGGAAGCGCTACCAATTCGAATGACCTGCACATGCATTATCGGCTTTAATGCCTTCACCTAACACGCACCGGTGAGCGAATATAAACGTGACTAGCTATGCCTTTTTTTTATTTTCAATGTTATCTGCATTGGTACATCGGTTTCATATACTTGATAACATTATAATAACAATTACCTACAAATGTTTTATTTTCCATAGTGTGTCAACTTTCACATTTCCGCCCGCGTATGACAGCCTAGGTTACACAGGCGGCGGCGCCGCCCGACATTAAGGGCACTACTGTAGCAAAGAGACTGTTATACTGTGCCTCTACTTATTCCACATACATTGTCCCCTACACTTTACGTATTATTAACGTTATGATAGGCTTCATTAACTTGTCAGTAGGTACAGTATAGGCAGACGAATCAAAAGCAATAATATTGTACGAGTAATAGGGGTAAAACTAATTCCAATAAAAGCACAGGATCTGTGGTAAAATAATCAGCAAAAAGGTTAGCAACACCAGGCCCGCGACAGACCGCGCGCTCGTGAAAAGTTAACGTGTTTTTTAACGACCGCAGCAGACGAGCCGCGGCTTAAAACAACATTACTACATTAATTCCGCATCTTTTACTTATTTCCTGGACCTTTTATATTAGCTTTAGCCTTGAGATATTGACTTCGTTTTAAAGGTATTAAAGGTTATTTAAGAGTGTTGTGAAGCCAAAATTTTCCATACAAAATGCGATAGCGTTTCTTTCCCATTAAAACCTAGTCTAATTTTTACGATTTTTGAATATGTTGTAGATATCATGAAAAACTATATCTGTACTGTTTTCCTTTCAAACAAAATATTTCTTCCATAGTTTGTACCTAATTTGTGCATTGTGCAAAAAAAATCATCGCATCAACTTCATCAGATTATAATACGGGCTCAGATATTATTTAACCACCTACCTGAGTATCATAATATAAGGTACAATCCAGTCACAACCCTAAAATATCAACATTTTCACACGCAATAAGATGACATAAATTATTAAAATATTTCAACATTCGAGATGTTACAACCAGCGGATTTGACACATGATAAACAAATGTCGCATCACGCGTCCGCGAACTCTTTTGTACTATTTCGGTCGTGAGAAACCAAAAATGTCTCCTGACCTCAAAGAGAAGACAATGATAAAAACTCAATACATTGCCTTGAGCTTGCGCTTAAGAGAATGCCTTGGAAGTAATGGGTTATGTTTATGGGGAGACGATCTGTGCCCTTCAAATAACAAAAAATCAATCGAATTAGGTCACGTTATGTACCTAGTAGATGTTATGACTATTCAGTCTCAGTCTGTAGATTCTCTCAAAACTAGACTGAAGCAGTTCTGGCTTGAGTCTTATAGGTATTTATTTATAGTATTACGCTATTGTACATATCAATTTACTATTTAATATTAACAGCAATTTAAATTTGGTTTAGTGTATTTTTACTTTATTATTGCTGTACTTGTTTGCCAAATAAGTACTTACAACACTAATAAACTAAATCGTTGTTCTTAATACCTCTTAATCGCTCAAAGGTTAACTGAAAGAGATCCCGGGGATAAGTTCGGCTTTGTACATTCTTGCTATGTTTATATCTATTTTTATAATTTCTATCCCTTTTGTTTTTACAATAAAGTGTTTACATGCATCACAGAAATTTTAGCCCTACTCAAATCCAACCCGGGACTGCTACCTCCGTAAGGCAGGTCACCGTCAAGTAGGCTAACCGTGTTGTTAAAACGCTGTAATGGACACACTTAAGTGAAGAAATCAGAACATCGTCTGTCCACGATTTAAGTTTGTTAAAAAAATCAATGTTTATCATTTAATAACTTAATGTCTTGTAAATAGCCATTTGTAAAGCTTTAGCTTACAAATACTGTCTTCGTTTTCGCATGAAAAAGGCTAATTATAAGAAAATTTCATTCGAAAGCACTTACAAGACTATCATAATATAATTCACTTACAACTTTGCCATTCGATAATTCTTAAGTCAATACTCTTAGATGGTAACAAAACTCGTAACCCCAGGACAAAAAAAATAGTAACAAAATATTGTATCATTATAATGATTCATTATTATTGTAAGTGCGTCAAATAACACTAGCAATAGTATTTAAATTTGCCTACTTATTCGTACATACATCCACGTATGAAATTGTACGAGTGCTTGGCTTTAGCCAGCTTCCGTTAATTCCCGGCCGTCTATCCCGCAACCCGCAGAATATTCCAGTAGAATTCCCGTCCACTTTCCGGTATGCAAATGAAACTGTGTAAAATAGGGTCCGTCGGCCATTAATATTTTCATTTCGTATTCGTTTGCAATTCTTTTATTTTTGCTGCGACTGAGTATAATTACTCATTATTTATTCAAGGTCATTTTGTTTACTAGAAAATAAACGATACAATAACGGCCGAACACTATATTCAAACCGCGGACAGACGGATAAGGCTTAAGGCTTCGGGTTAAAATTTGACATTTGCCCATACAAGATGTGTCAAATTTTAATCCGAAGTAAGCCTATCTATCCGCGGTTTGAATATAGGGTTCGGCCGTAAGAGAATAACTACATTTGAATGACAATTATGGCCGAACCCTATATTCAAACCGTGGACAGATAAGGCTTACTTCGTATTAAAATTTGACACATTTTGTATAGACAAATGTCAAATTTTAACTCGAAGTAAGCCTTATCTGTCCACGGTTTGAATATAGGGTTCGGCCGTTAGTGAGTGTACTTTTCTAAAGAACGCAAATTTCCACAGACAAGTGACTGCATTTACAAATTAGACAATGAGGCACTGAGATTACAATATGAGGGTCCAGTCATGATGCATAACGCTTAGTTAGCGATTTTAAAAATATCGACAGAATGTATTGGATTGACGTAAGACAGATGGCGTCGACCGCTATGTCAACTCGATATATTTCGAGTCGGTAGAAAATAGAAACGTTAACAGCGTTTTCATCTTGGCTAGTCCTACCGATGGTTCTACTAGTTACGAAGCAAGTTTGGCGAAAAAAAATATTATACTAAACCTGAGGAAGAAAATTGAGATGGAAACAGTTATAAAGTTAAAACAGAACTAAAAAAAGTCTAAAATGTGTATAATAAAAAGTGACTTTATGTTCCAACGCATTACCAGGAACATAAAATAAATTGTTCATCTTAGGATTTCAGCCTTGAGATTACAATCTTCAGGATTCAAATGTGTATGGGTCTAAGATCCCATTCACCATGAGGTAACCTCCTTGGTTGCATTCTTCTTCCCATAAAAAAGTTCTAGTAGAAAGTCAAATGCAAGAGTCCGAAACCAAGCCCTACATGTTGTGCATCTGACGAAATGTCCACTAAAAATGTTTGAATATCCTTCCTTAAGAGCAACCCAGGTGATTATTCGCCCTCCGGCCCCGGCCCTCTCGCCACGTCACAAACAGACCAAACAGAATGCGACCTTTTCTGCTACAAAGCAAATGCTTTACAACCTTTATGTTTTATTGCTTTTTACCTACGTAGGAACTCTGTGACCCTGTGGGAACCTTGTTATACCTACATTTTAGGGTTTTGACATTGGGGAGAAATTTAAAATGGTGGTAATTTCTGGAAATATACACAAATCGTTGATGGTTTCAGCTGTTATGTTACTGCAACCAATGTATCTGGACCTCCATTTTCTTAAACGGTAAACCATAATTTTATCGAATTTCACTTCATTGACTGTATCATTTCATCGAATTTCATTTCATCAAAACCATGACGTTTTCAGGATATCTTAAACATTAGTTAGGAAAGACTTGTGACTACCAAAAAAAAATTACCTCATGCGGCGAGTAATGCCTTTCGATGAAATTAAAACTCTACGTAAATGAAATGATACGTTCGTTGAAAGGTTTTTCGATAAAATAATTGTATTACGTACCTTGTAATACGTACCTTTCTTAAACCCATCTTGCTTTTATATCGTTATTACATTGTTATCTTTGGAACAGTAAGAACACACAGTCAACAAGAAAGCAACATGAGTAAATGGGATAGCGCCCCTGTGCCAATGTAACTATGTACGGTCACGAGCGTTAATTTGGGACCCATTTTAAGAAAAATATGCTTGCAGTCGTCAAAGTCATTAGAGATGTCAAGTCAGTTGTTACTTATAGGAAACTCAACCTTATTGTTGTAGAATGTCAGATTGACTTTGGACCTAAGGTGGGTACCAAATTAAATCTCGTGACTGTACCTACTTACCTATTTACTATGTTTTAAAATACGAGTACAGTATATTATGAATGACGAACAATGCTCTATTCTGAAATTCTAAAAATGTATTTATCTTCTAGGAACCCGCCAAAACTTTGCTCCGTTGCTCCCAACAGGCACTTTTATAACAGCATAAACTATTACGACAGTAGCCTACCTACGTGTAATACCCGGTTCCCGCGACCACAGTCGGCCCGGGCATGAGCCGGTGATTACGTCACACCCCGGGGTGCTCGCCGAACCAGGTGCGAACCGAGACACGGGTTCCGTGCAAGAGATTTGATTTGAATTAAGCGTAACACAGCGTAAGTTATAACTTTTATTCGATTTGATGTTCATTGACGCAGCGAGCTCAATTGAAATGGTATAAATTGCCTTGTGAGCGTTCTAGGATACTTACTGGTAATTTACACTGAGAAGCAATTAAAGAGGATCAGTTTTTCTTCTTCCACTCTCCTCTATCCACTGCTAATTCTGCACTCACACCTTTCATACATATGTCATGCTTCACACAATCCATCCAAGTGTTTTCTGTGTTTATAAGTATTTATAAAATGTATCTTGTTTATCGTTGCCTGCCCGTAGTACAAGCTTAGAGCTACGTTTGGGACTGGGTCAATTGGTGTGAGGTTATACGCTTTTAAAGCAACGCTACGCTTACGCTACGTTAAGTAAAATCTCATATGTAGAGCGTTGTTTTTTTAGTAAATAGCAATTAACTTGCAGAGGCTCTGTCTGCGGAACCCTGTCAGTCTTTACTCCTTCACGAGCAGGATCCCTCGGGGCGGGAATTAAGGAGCTTTTGCCTTTGCGTGCGTTCAAAGTCTAAAGTGTGTAACACTAATAAGCTTCCAGGATACGCCGCGACTTTTACTGATCACTGTTACAAACATCAAATTCTAGCTAGAGGCACCGTGGGGGGTTTGATCCACCTTTTTATGGTTTCGTACTCAACGTAGCTCTTAAAAACCATTATGTACATGTTATTATCAATTTCTACATTTGATGGACCATTTAGGAAATAATGAACTCGAAAGGTGTAATTTTGGCTAGAGGTGCGTGTCCCCCCTCCTCACTCTCCACCACTCTCACTCACTCTACAGCCTACAGACTACAACTAATAAAAACTGAAAGCAAACATAACGAAGTTAAAAGAATTTTGATTTGTTCTTGAGATACAGGTGACTAAAGGGTTTATGCCTACTAAAAATCATCTAAGACAGCACCAAATACCTAACTTTAATAAGAAAGTTAGTTCAAACTTGTTGTTATTCGAGATATTTTTTTGTTTGTAGTACGTCGGAACCGACATGTTTTTTTTTTATGCTGACGCAGTTGGTCTCTCGGTTGATTTAAAGTTTTATTTTCAGCAGAGTCATTATGTGAACTCTTTATCCAAATGACATGGTTTACTGTAATCAAAATAATGAAATAAGTAAATTTAATACATGCTTATAGCTTAGCACGTGAGTGATTCACAAATAAACAGCGTTGTAGCACCAAGTGCTGTATCACAACTGAGTGGGACCCTTAATTGGTGTCACGTTCCACCAATATTACTATTAGGTTAAATTTTATCTTATTTTCCTATTATGTTACATGTTGGTGGAAGCGTATTATCAAGAAAAAGTGTTTTTATTTCTACGCTCTACCACAAAACAAAATTAGCTATCAAAGTGCTTAATTTTCAAGACACAGGAGAATCAACTTGTTTATTTGCCGGTGTTTGTTCCTTTATGAGCTCATCCTCGGGAACTCAAGCAACCAGTATAAATACCCCATCAAGGAAGACAAACGGTCCGTCTTCACCCACGCGTTATTTTCACACAATTCTCCTTTCGCCGCGGTCCTGTTATTGCGCCTACAAATCGCCTTATTTCGTAATCAGTGCCCGCTATCACCTGTCTTGTGCCCCCAATAGGAGAATAGGGGGAAGGGGACCATGGGGGGATGCCAGGGGAGTGAGGATTGTTTACATTAGCTGCTCGTGCAATTGAGTTCTTCAGTACACGTACCAGGTGACGTTAGAATGAAGTAAACACGTATCGACAAGTACCTAACCTGTGGCTTTTCGTGTGGCTTTTAAAGCGAAGTTCATCGACGAGGTTCCCTTCATCTTGCATAATATCGATTATCCGAAATACACTTCGCATAACAGTTATCGCAGAAACATTTTTAGCCGAATGATACTTTAGCATAATGGTATACTTAGCATAAGTGTCTAAACGCATAACATTCATTTGGCAGAATTTTGAAAATCAGAATTCTAATATCGCCGACTTTAATTTCGCAGAATTTTATGTAGCAGAATATAAGTTCCGTGGAATTTATTATGGGATAATTCGTACCATAGCATAACATTAGTAACGAACTGCTACCAATAAAGTAGATTAGGTTAGGTTAGAACTGCGACAATAACAGAAACAAAACTGTGTCAGAAAAGTAGTTAAGGTTAGGTTAGAACTGCGACCTTAACAGAAACGAAACTGTGTCACAAATGTAGGTTAGGTTAGGTTAGAATTTCAACCCCAACCAAATGAAACTGTTCCAGAAAAGTAGGTTAGGTTAGGTTAGAACTGCGACCCTGCTGGCCTTCTTATATAAATACAAAACAATACAATACAAAACTCTTTTTTCAACAATACATACCTACAGCAAGGTTATACAGAAAAAATATATAGTGAGTATTATCGCTAAATAGCGAAAAAGAATCAAGAAAGGATCTTTGAAATATATTACGAATTAGGAACTAAAAACCTGATAATTCCAACTCAGCTGAAGATTTCTAAAGGATAATTAATTATTTGGACCAACAATAGGTACCAACGTGCTTCTGCAAGTCAGCAACAAACAGCAGATCTTTACAACTCAACCAAACATTATTAGATTAATATTCATAAATTGTCCTCTTCTTCGGGTTAAGGAGATAAAAACAAGAACAAATGTTTATTTTGACGATTTATTGGTTTCCACAGCCCAAATAACTAATTTCTAATGATGAGACCTTGTGCTATACACTAAATACAAGTCCTATAATTAGATATTATAAGCCTATCTATACAGGGCCTGATTAACCCTTAGGCTAATTAAGCTGCAGCCTAGGGCGCGAGGATCGGCGAGCGCGCGCTGATATCGTGTCTTCGCGTGCACTATTAATCTAGCATCATTAGGCCGACCGTAACACACCTGGCGGGGGCGCGTCCTCATACTTAGCCTTGGGCAGTCAGAACTCTTGATCAGAGCCTGTATCTAGAACTTAAGCAGGTTCAAAGAAAGTCTAGTTTAATCTTGCTATTGCGCAAGATTCACTCCATATTCTTGACAAGTAAAAGAGCCCTGCTGTGCCCAATATTCTGAATAAATGATTTAAATTTGAACTTTATTAAAATGTCGGCGAAACGTGTCGTGTCACTGCGCTCGTGTCCGGTATTACGGCGCTTTAATTGAATACTTAGTTGATGTTTGAGTTCTGTCGCCGCGACGCGGTTCCGATAATAATATGAATATGCTTGTTTATGTTCCGCCCTGTCATTATAATTCGATTTCATTTGTAAATTACTTGCTCTCCAAAGCCCAAGGTAACTAAAGCAGGTAGGTGATTTTCTTAACCAACTCGCTTTACAATTCGACGGACGAATTATATACAGTCAAGTGTAAAAATATGGGAGAACGCAACATCTCAAAAACATGTCCCAATGCCCCATATTCAAGTAAGTAAATATTCATGTTAATAGGTACTCGTAAGAACTTCGTAACATATTCATGGGAGGATTCTTTCGATTCATATTTTTGGACTTGACTGTACATCAAAGTAAGTACCAAGCTTTACTCCGAAACGCAATTTATTTGTTACACTTTGATATAAATCTAGAATAACATTCCTTTTAAGTATTTAAAATAAAATCCGTAGTTTTCAGTAGAAGTATTATTAAAGAAAGAGAAAATAATACTTTAAAGACTTCTCCAGTAATCTTAAACGAATCCGAGATAATCTAGTCTTATCAGCTTTTATGTCAAGTAACAAGAGAATTTCGTTTTAAAGAGATTGAAGCGTTGGAAGTATTATTTAACATAACGTTTGAAGCAGCTCGGCCAGAATAATAGGTACCTTACTCTACCTTACGGTCCTGCCTAGAGGGCGCGGGATAATTTCACTTCTCTTCTTTTAAATTTTTCTTTCTGCGACATGGGTTATCTGGAAGAAATCCTTTAAAGGGATAAGTTCAACTATTCCTTTTTTTTTGCTATACTTACCTATTGCCTATGTTTTATATTTCTTTTTTATTCTTGTACTGTAAAGAGTACATACCTACATACATAATATACATCCATACAATTGTAGTTTGCCAATCGTAGGTGATACTGCAATATCACGCAACTAACAGCTTCAATGAGTTGCAAAATGTACCTTACTGATTACGTGCTAAGGTTTATTTCGCACCATATTTTATTAGCTAGTTACGCGGAATTGCGGTGTCTTCGACATAATACTTCGACGATTTAAAAGTTCGTAATAATCAATAACCAGGGGATCAAAGCTAGACCGCTGGCTTCGTTCGCAAGCTTAACGCATTTTTTACGACTTGGAGAAGAAAAACAAGCTCACAGACTACGGTGGTAAGTGGATTCTAGGCGATAGTAATCTCAAGACTGCAAATAAATAAATAAAAAAAAAAAACAGGGGACAATGTTACACCACTTGACCTAGTCCCAAACTAAGCTCTAGGCTTGTACTATAGACAACGATGTAAGTACTTATATAGAGAAATATATACTTAAATATATACATAGAAAACTTCCATGACTCAGAAACAAAATATTCTGCTCAGCACACAAATATCTACCCTTGGGATTTCAACCCACCGCCAGGGTCATTACCAACTAGACCAGCGCTTCGACAAACAAATTTGTTACGTACCCTGACGACTTAGATGGAATACCTCTATGCTAGGTCAAATCACGGGTGGTCTTACCTTATAAAAATGCAAATACTGCTGTTTGGCGGCAGGTCGAAGGGTAAGATAGGATAGTGATCCACAGGGACCCTGCACAAGGACCTTCCACCTCTAGTTAGACGAAAACGCACAAAATAAACAATGAAATAATCCACAAATCTATTTCAGTCACACCCCAGACAATCCAGTCCCGAATCCAAAAACAACAACAAACTTCGTGATCCGTTACCCAAAGAGTAAATCAATCACAATTCAGACGCGACTTCGTTTCTGCCTGCTCGATCTCCGTAACTTACTACATAAGTAATGGATCACGACTTCAAAGCAGCTAAGTTCATTTTGCTAACAGCATACATTTGTTACATTATGCTGTTTATGAAGAGGTAAAAAGGGAAGCGCAGGTGGCTGGCTAATTTATGTGATGAAGGGCAGGATGAGAGAGGTATTACGTCAAAATGTTCGTGCGGATGCTGAGTTTGAAATAGGTAGGTTTTTTTCTGCAATATTTAGTATTATTTGCTTTGTTTAATAGAACGCTGTGTTGAATCCAGTTAAAAACAGTTGCTTGGAAGTAATACTGCTTTTCCGTTTTGCGTCACCGTTACAAAGTTAAGTCTAATAGACTAATAGTGTTATATTTAACGCTGTTTGTTCTATCGTTCTTTATACGTGCTAGCTAAGTAGATCTTTTTGTTTGGCTGCATGGGTTAACTATTCCACCCAACCCACGAGCATGCCGTGCTCGTTACAACACGGAGAAGGCACACGAGCAGACAGGCCACCTGACCATTAGTACGGCCCATGGACAAAATGTGTAGCCGAAAATTATGCGAGCCTGCCGTTTGGCCGAAATATGTTTGCCCAGTGGCGGATCAGCCACGTAGCAAGAGTAGCAAATGCTACGGGCCCCGCGCATTGGGAGGCCCCGCGCACCTACGTCTCCCTGATATGCATTCCTGGTTCTATTACATTTAGCACCCTAAACTTAGGAATAACCTAAAACAAACCAAGGTCCTCTTTATACCATTTGCTACGGGCCCCGCGCTTGCTTAATCCGTTTTTTTTTACTGTAACTGTAAATATTTCAGGATTTATTTTAGTACCATCGTGTAGAACCCTATAGGTCAGGTTAGTTTTTTATCCTGAAATATTAACGGTTACAGAAAACAAAGACGGTTGGCAAATGAAACGGTTGGGAAACGATACAATTTGGCAAACATATTTCGTCAAAACAAAGGTAACCCGAAAATTATATTACGAGGCAATATCTACAATGTGAACTTGTAGATAAATAAAGCAAAGGAAAACTCAAATTGAATAGTATTCTAACCCTATTTGACCATCCCTTCTCTTAGATTTGTAGAGTTTACAACTTTCATCCGTTAAACATTAACTCGTTAAATCAATAGTCATTCCGTAATTTGGAAAGTTTGAATCCAATCAATTAAGAGTCCTTCGTGTAACCTATTCAGAACCAAGCGCTATAATTATAATACAAAATTGTCCCGTTTCGGTGTCCTCGACCGAGAGTGCTCGTATTTATCTTGAGATTAACAATGTCGTAGCTGTAAGCGTAGGGGTGTCCCGCATTTGTCCTAGATTGCCGCGCGTCCGGCGCGGACTAGGCGGATTTCTCTTTAAGTTTTCGAATAAAACCCGGACAAATTACGCGACCGTCGAAATACACGTTACTCAAACGCAATCGTATATAAGGTCGCCGTCAATAGAACTTGCGAATGTAAACAAATTAGTACTGTTTGACACATAACCTCAAATATTCATCACGCGTGTTTTTATTAAAAATAACGTATAAGGAATAGTTATTTCATCTTAAACTTAATATAAATATAATGATTTAGTGTATGAATCGTTGCAAAGACCTCACTTGATCCTTAAAAGTACGTGATTATCGAGTAATCATGGTGAATTGGTTCCTTTGGTTTTGTTTACATAGTTCGCAAGTTCTATTGACAGCGACCTTAGGTACTATCAACTTTTCAGGGACAAATGAACATATTGTCTGTCGTAACCTTCTATCGGAACGGACGACTAAATGGAGTGTCAAATTTCATTTAATCCATTAGGCCTTTCATTGAACGTTCACATTGATTAAGTATTAAGATTTTCTCAAAATTGTACGTGGAAAAATCCTAATTAAACGAATTTAAATGTCCGGTGTCAGTATTTTAATGTTGGCAGCCCTATCCATCTTCCCGACGGGCCGGCTGAATTAATTGAAAATATCTACTTCGCATCAGATTCCAATTCCCCTGAAGAGATCGCTATTTAGCGATTAGCGCGCCAGTCTGCCTTGTCACTTGCTTGAAACGTTTTTGTCCGTTTTATTTTTAAGTGGAGTTTCATTGTAACGAGCTTTGTAACGAGAAAGTAGAGTCATCCCATAATAACTCTGCAACGAGGTGACAATAGTAGAAATCAAAAGTTTGTTTATGGCAATACTGATTTTTAGTTACACAACACGTTTTGATACTTACAAGTAGGTATAGCTCTAATTATTAATATTATTATGTACTACGCGTGGCGTTATATATTTCTTGACCGGTTCTAACTCTATCTATGGAAGTATGTATATGCATACTGGATCCTTACTTCTACACTAATATTATAAAGAGGAAATATTTATATTTTTATGTTTGTAACGATAAACTCAAAAACTAAGGGATCGATTTCAAAAAATATTTCACCATTACCTGCGCGGGCGAAGTCGCGGCAATAGCTAGTATATTATTTATAAATGCGAAAGTATGGTTGTCGCTTACATAAACTGCTGCACTTTGGCATAGGGATAGTTTGAGTCCCAGAGGACATAGGCTACTTTTTATCCTGGATTTGGCAGTTCCCGATGAAACGCGATCAACCAATTCTACACAGACAAGGTCGCAGGCAAAAATGCATGTAGGTATGTAAGCGGGTAATTTTATAAGTTGAGGTCTTACATGCATACGGTACAGTCAAAGAATTTGTTTTGCTGGCCACTTTGGACTGTGTCATGATGTCAGCAATCAAAACGTTAGAGACTTCATATGATTTTATTTATAGTGTCACTTCAACATAGTCCAAAGCGGTCCCTGATTCCTGAATCAAATTCTTTGTTTTTATTTAATAAAACGCAAAACAATTTTTGACATGTTTAATCAATAAATAAATGAGAGATCTGAGTCTAAAAATTCCACTCTTTCATACTGTTCTTCCTGAACTTCAACTTCTCCGAACCCTTCTCCTGTTTCAACCTCACTGTCATCATACTGCTCACTGTCATCATTACTTTGCGCATTTATAACGTACGTCAGGTCCAATTTGTCCAGTTCTATTTATGCTCTGTACATAATTTGCGATTGAAGTCCGTGTTGTAGTATGAACAGCTTCAAACAATTTCACCTTAAAGTAAAGAAATTAATGAACAAGTTAAAATATAATACTACTAATAATATAAACGAGAATTTTCGTGTGCGTGTGTGTTACTTTGTATCCCAGAATATTTAAAAAATCCCGAGGGAATAACTGTAATCGACATCTAGGCGGACGAAGTCGCGGGCAGAAGCTAGTATTATAATAAAATAACATCATCTTAGCCTAATCATTTAGTTAATATGTTATTTTTTCATAATAGAATAATAATTCATGGGGTTAATACAAAATAACACAGAAAATATCAAGAATTTATCTGGGACTTACTCGTAGGGTTTAGAATTTCATGTAAACATTGCTCCTTTTGCTTACGGACGGACTCCATTTCTTCTTTAACATTTTGGAAATGAGTTATCATCTTGAATATAAGTTCTCGAACTCCACTTTTAATAGGTTTACCCATTTTGAAAATAGGAATCGTTAATAAAACCTCGACAAAATATTCACGTAATACTAATATGTCATGTTTGAGTGACATGAAAGAACACAGATTATAAGGGTTTTTTATGGGTTGCCGTTTAATATCTTGTGCAAAGTTATTGTGGGTTGATTATAATAACATTCTCGTACACAATGAATAAGAATAAGTGTTTATTTTGACCATACACTGTTAGAATAGTCATACTTCCACCATTGTAATACTGTGCTCTTGCATTATAAATGATTTTATTCGATAGCAGTGCATTTATTTATTTAAAAACACTTAATAAACATAAATATTGAGCTATAAAACCCATTATTAGTTACAAAACTCTACATTGCAACTCTCTACCAATTTTCCTTCACCTATTTCCCTACCTCCCTAAACAAACCAAGCAATCCAAAAACAAAGAAATCTCGTAAAATAAACAACCGTTGGTTGAAACCATTTCGTCTGGCAACCCCCGCGCCCCGGCCGCGCCCGGCTGCCAGGCACGCGCCGGCCCGGATTACCGGACGGCTAATCGCCGACGATATACCCGGATAAGACCACTGCTAATCCACGCAAACGTAACCTAGAATTGTACGCATAGATAACCAAACTAGTAATAATAACTGTAACTGCTGCCGCGGCTAGGCTTGAGGTATGAAACATAATATTATACAATAGTTTATAGTTTATCCAGGGACTAAAATATGACATAATGACAAGAGATAATTTGCCAGCGATATGAGCAACATGTGGCTGTTTGTGGGTGTTTGTGGCTTGTGGAAATTTAAAAAGAAAAGTAATTTAGTGCCTAGAGCACAAAAGTATCACTTGAGTCCGCCTATACACGGCTAGTTATGGGTTCTTTTAGAGCGTGAGAAGTGAAAAATATAGTGCAATCTCATTTCTAACGGGAGAAAATCGAATCTGCTATAGGTATTGTATTTATTAGAGTAGTACCACCTCTTGACTTAGTTACTGTGTTCCCGTATTTCCAGTGGCTGTCAAACATTGTTTTTATTAGCTTTACTATAGCGCGTTAATGTTGTTTTTATTACTTTTAAACAATAACTGACACT